>VMDO01011346.1:0-67293 GCA_007922755.1 Pedetes capensis | reverse complement strand
TTTTTTTTTTTTTTTTTTTTTTTTACTTTTTTGAGATAGGGTCTCACTAAATTATGCAGACTACCTCTGATCTAGAACTTGCGATCCTCCTGCCTCTGCCTCCCAAGTCACTGGGATTACAGGCATGTACCACTATGCCAAGGTAATTTCTTTATTGTTAACATAAGGTTATTAGCATTTATTCCCACTATTAGAAAACCTTTTTCATTATCTCCACTAAGTAGTTATCAAAAAATACTTTGAAAATAGTGGTTTGTTGGGGTGTTCCATCACTACTCAGGACTCCAGTCTATCTCAGTCTAGACCTGATAAAACCAACACTCAAATCAACAAAAGCAGCTCTACAGGAGTATTGATTACTTAATGTGCTGCTTCTCCCAGGAAAGCCTAGGCCAGGAGAAAGAGAAGAGATCCCTACTGTGTGGTTAAGGGCTTCTATATCCATTTACTTACTGGTGTTGAAGTCCAGGTAGAACTTAACTTGACCATGGCTAAATAGTACCAACCAAATGGAAATCTACTTTGGAAAATTATTCACAGCTGCTTAGAGCCAAAAATGAAACAGGCTGAATAGATAAAAGAGCAATGCAAAGAGTGCCTGGAATACCAAGAGACTGTTCTGGTTAGTCTTACATTTGGCTGTGTAATTAGGATCACCATCTAACGCCTCAGTGGACACAGGGGATTCAATCAACATTTATCAGTCTTTTTATTCTTCACAAACTTCACAAACACCATATAAGGAAGGATGCTTATCATCTTGGCAAAAATTTTGACTTCTCTGAAGAAAGGCCAGGTATGGTATTTAAAAATTCAAAGTGATACAATAAAAGTAATGGTCCATGGAAAAACTGGAAATCCAGAAATTGAGCTTCACAGCCTCCCTAGTAAAATTATGCTGATGGGAAAGTATGAACCATTTCTGGATCTGTTTCAAGAAAATTTAGCCAACTTGTCCTAGTTTTTACATAAAAGAGTACAAATGAATGTATTTTTCAAAATGTATCTGGGATCAAAATACTTGAATCTTCATCCCTGACAGAATTTTAGGACTCCTAAAATCTTTTTAAAAGTGCTGTTACTCTGTTGAGAATTACTACCTGCAATAACATGCCATGTGTTTTCACACACTAAATGTTGAGGAGAAAAACAAAAACATATGTGGCAGGATTTTCTTTTTTTAAGGAAAGAAAACCATATTTAAGGTTTCCTGTCCAGATGTGTCAGTGAGGCGTGTCCTGCCTGTCTGCTTGTATCTCATCCACTCCTGGTGCACAACTTTATGTCAGCTGACAGATTCCGCCTACGGGGAGGGCAGGAAAATTTCTGAGCTGTGAGTTGACCTATGCCATGAAGTCTGCAAAGGTATGTTTAAGGTGGTGATTTTTTATTCCATTTGAGTCTTGTAATATAATTTAATTAAAAACCTATCATTATTCTTGTACTGGTCATAGAAAAAAATAAATGGGGGCACTTTGGGCCCAAACTTGAGTGCTATGTTTGGCCCTGTCTCAGAGGCATTTAAGTAAATTTAGAAAAAGTCTCTACTCTCCTTTTCCCTTTCAAATTATCTGAGACCATTCCTAAAGAGTGCTTAATCTCTAGGCCATGAAAGTTAATGGTGGGAAATAACATAGCTTAGCATTTTAGTATAAGGCTTTGGAGTCAGATAGACCTGAATCAACCTCTTCTTACTGGTACATGACCTTGGGCAAGCTACTGAACTTCATTAAACATTAGATTTTCAGCTGCAAAATAAGTTAATAACAGTACCTACCTCATATGCTTATTGTCAAACTTAAATGAGATAAAGAATATGATGTGCTTAAATGGTACTACTGTTGTTAGGTGCCATTGAGTTGTGTCCAATTAATAGTGACCCTCATGGAGTTTTCAATGATTAATTGTTTCGGAATTGCTTTGGGAGTGGAGTGCCATGTCTTCCTCCATTTTGTGGTGCTGGGGGGACCTGGGTGCTCAGAGAGTGCAGAGGAGCACTCTACCAACTGAGCCAAATCCTAGCCCTAACTGGCACTTGTTGTTAGGTGCTGTTGAGTCGGTATCCGACTCATAGTGACCCTCTGTACAACAGGGGAAACACTATTGTCAGTGCTTCTCTGCTGTTTGTAGGGTTTTCAATGGCAGATTGATTTTTGGGAGGGGGTTGCCAGGTCCTTCTCCCAAGCCTACAGCTTCTGGTGTTCCCAGATGGTCTCCCATCTAGGCATTAACTAGGCCCGACCCTGCTTAGCTTCCGAGATCCTACAGGATCAGATGCCACAGGGCTATGGCTGCAGGCTAACTGGCACTAAGAACATGTAAATACTTAAAACATGTAAACATGTAAAAGTCATGCTGCAGTGCATGACTATATGTTAGTTTTAAAATAGGTTTAAAAATAAGAAGCTATCCATAGGAGACTTTTCTCCCAGTTTATAGAGGACTAAGATAACTTGGGCCAACTCTCTTAGTGATAATAGCTAGGAGAGTTGGACAAACTATACTTTAAAATTTTGCTTGAATACATCAGAAAGTTAATAAAGTAGTAAAGAATCTTAGGTGAAATACTTGGGAGAAGGAGCAAATTCAGAGATTTGAGCATTTTAGCCTTTGGAGGCCTTGTTAGTCCCAGCAGACTCTTCCAATTCTGGAAGAAGTAGTTGAAAGCCTGAGAGCTGAGTAGAACTTTTGTTGGCTTCGTGCAGTTAGGCTACAAAAATCAGAGTTCAAGTGTTTTCAAGGAGGGAGGCGTTGAATTGCAAACTGGGAGTAAGGGTCATCTCAAAATACAGTCATACATTGCTTAAGGACAGGGATATGTTCTAAGAAATGTATTGTGAGGTGACTTCGTCACTATTCAAACAGCGTAGGATGTACTCAGATAAGCCTTCAAGATTGCAGCTGTGGAGGAATGGGACGTCCCTGACTGGTGAGCAAGAGCCATCACTGATTTTCCACCTTTGTGGTCTTTAATCGCTTTTAACGTAGTTTCCAGGTCAATCACTCAACATGGCCCTTTCTTGGCAACCTTATCAGTGCATTTTGACTTTGGGGTCACAATGAACAAAACAACATGAGATTAAATCAAGCACAAGAGAAAATATTGCAATCAAGAGATACAGTAAGCAGGAGATGTATGAGACTATTGCCTATATAGAACAGTAAAGTGTTTTATGGTAAAATTTTTTTGTAAGTAAAAGGAGTACACCTTAACAATAAAAAATATAGTATGGCAAATATGTAAACCCATAACATAGTTCTAATTATCAAACATTATGTACAGTACATAATTGTGCATGCTATACATTTAGTCATTATTTTTAAAAAATGTGGTCCTGGGAATTGAATGCAGGGCTTGAGCATGCTGAACATGTGCTCTTCCAGTAAGTTACATCCCTAGCCCCTTCTGCTATAGTTTTATAAGGCAGTATAGTAGGTTTATTAGCACCAGCATCACCACAAACATGTGAGTAATGCTTTGAGCTATAATAATGCAATGGCTATGACAGCACTAGGTGATAGGAACTTTTTAACTCCGGTATAATCTTCTGAGATTACCACTATATACATGGTTGACCATTAGCCAAAAAGTCATCGTGCAATGTATGACATAGGCCCCTGTAGTGATGAAAGCCTAGTTTCAAGTCATCTCAATAATGAGTTTGTATTAAGGTGAACTTGCCTACAGCTGTACCACTGTGGCGTCTGATCCCATCGGATCTCAGAAGCTAAGCAGGGTCAGGCCTGATTAGTACTTGGATGGGAGACCACTTGAGAATACCAGGGGCTGTAGGCTTGAGAGAAGGCAACCTACTCCCCAAAAAACAATCAGCCATTGAAAACATTATGAATAGCAGAGAAGCACTGACAATAGTGTTTTGCCTGTTGTATGTAGGGTAGCTATGAGTAGGACACTGACTTGACAGCATTTAACAACAATAACATTAAGGTGAACTGGCATTGCTAGGGATCCTAGCTGTCTACAACGATTTAAATACTCTCAGTGTGGGAGGATAGAATATCATTCTGGGTTTTAGATTATTCCTCAATTTTTTCATACAGAAAGTTTGATACTCAATAAAAAATAGCTAGACATCCATTCCTTTCTGGATTATTCAGTTCATAATCCACTAGCTAATTACTAGCAAGGTAGATGCATTTGAGGGTGCAGGGAGTTGGCAGAGACTGAGCTCTATGAGGAGAGCATCTGTGAAGCAGTGGAAGATGATAAAGATGATGGGAGATTGGTTACAAGCAAATAGAAATCATCCAATAAATAAACATGACAATGATAGGAGCCAATTTTCTATCAGAGAAAGGGGTTACAATATGGAAAGAAAGAACAGTGGAATAAATCCTATGGTGCAGCATTAGAATGGGAGCTTTCCCTATGAGTCTTTATTTTTCAATATATCTAGATTTGTAAGAGATAAATATAGATATAAATGTGAGTATACACACATTCCCTAACTCTGTCCAATGAGAAAGCCTAAGAATAAGACACCTCAATAGTATTAACATACCTAGCACCCAGATCTTATCTTCTAAATTTTATTCGCCACTAAAAGGCATCAAATTTCCTTGAAAAAGTGATTAACTCCAAGTTTATTCGAGATAGTATAATCTATGGCTGTACTATCCAGCTGGGCATAGAGTAAGGTGCTCAAAGAATGATGGGGCAAGTTTAAACACTCAGAAACTGTTTTGTATTGCTGCATAACAAACTATCAAAACTATAGATGCTTAAAACAGTACATGCTTATTATATCATCATTTCTGTGAGATAAGAGTCCAGGAATAACTGCTTAGGGTCCTATTCTTGGGGTCTTACACAGGTTATAAAAGGTACCATCTGGGCTCTGTTCTCACCTTGAAGCTTGACTGGGAAAAGATCCACTTCCAGCTTCCTGTATGTTGTTGGAAGGATTAATTTCTTTGCAGCTTTTGAACTGAGACTTTCATTTCTTGCTTGTGGTGACCCTCAGTTTTGAGGACACCCATGTTTCCTTTGTATGTGGACCACCTACTTCTTGGTAGCCTACTTTTTTAAGGCCAGAAAGAACATGAGAACAGTTTGCATGAAAGCCACATAAAACTTGTCACCAAAACTCGATGCTGACCATAATGTCTTATAATAGAAAAAAAAAAAAAAAGCAAAACAAAAACTATAGTCCAATTTTACTCTGGACCCAGAGACCAAAATCCTATAGGAAATATTAACAAAAAGAACCCAACAGTCTGTGAAAAGAATAATACCTTGTGACCAACCTGGACTTACAGAACCACAATATTGATTTAACAAAACAAATCTATGAAATTCACCACATCAATAGAATAAAAGGTAAAAAAAAAATCCCCTATGATGTTCTCTATAACGTGTATAATATCGTTTAATAAAATTTAACATCCATTCATGATAAGTATTCTTAGAAACTAGAAATAGAAAAGAAATTGCTTAATTTGTAAAAGGCTATTTACAAAAATTCTATTGCAAACATTACACTTAATGGTAAAATGTTGAAGTATTTTCTCTAATGAGGTGGGTATACCCTTTACTACCACTTGTTACCTATGAAATGTTATATAGATGAAAGATTCACTATCAAGTTGTTATTGTTAGATGACATCAAGTTGGATCCCACTCATAGTGACCCTATGCACAACAAAACAAAACACTACCCAACACTGTCCCATGAAAACAATCTTTTTATGTTTGAGTACACTGTTGGAGTCATTATGTTTCTTCTAATTTTGAGTGGTGCCGCATCAGTAAAAGGAGGTCCCAGGGGCCTTACTCCAGTCCTGTCATTAAGGTGGACTCAACTTTGAGGAGGCAATTTTTCCACAGTCATTTATTGAATACCTTGCAGCCTGGAGGGCTCATTTTCTGGCTCTATGTTTGACAATGTTTCTCTGCTTTTCAGGGTTTTCAATGCCTAATTTTTTCAGAAGTAGGTTGCTGGATTCTTCTCCCTAGTCTGTTTTAGTTTGGAAGATCAGCTGAAACCTGTCCACCAGTTGAAATGTGCTGGTCTTTGAAATATTAATGGCATAGTTTCCATCATCACCATAATATGCAAGCCTCTACAGCATGATAAGCTGACAGACATGTGGGGTGTGTGTGTATATATATAGATATATATATAATATATAATATATATATATTTATATATAATATAATATATATAATAATAATATATATAATATATATAATATAATATAATATATAATATATAATAAAATATATATTATATATAATAATATATATAATAATATATAATAAATTATATAATAATATATCATATATATATATATATATATATATATATATAGTTGTTAGGTGCCATCGAGTCAGTATCTGACTCATAGCAATCCTACATACAACAAGCGAAACACTATTGTCAGTGCTTCTTTTCTATTCATAGGGTTTTCAATGGCAGATTGATCTTTGGGAGTGGGTTGCCATGTTCATCCCCCAAGCCTATAGCATCTGGTGTTCCCAGGCAGTCTCCAATCCAAGTACTAACCAGGCCCAACCCTGCTTAGCTTTGGAGATCTGACGGGATCAGATGCCACAGGGCTATGTCTGCAGATATTGATTGTGATTATATATGTATATATGCATATAATCCCTATCAAATTGTTGTTGCTGTTAGGTGGCATTGAGTCAAGTCCAACTCAAGCAACATTTACAAGATTTTCAATGGCTTATTGTTTTGGGATTGTTTTGGGAGTGGATTGCCAAATCCTTCTCCCATTTTTGCAGTGCTGGGGGTTGAACCAAGGGCCCCAGAGAGTGTAGAGCAGTGCTCTACTAACTGAGCTAAACTCCAACCCCATCACTATCCAATAGGAAACTAAATAATTCCCTACATCTTTCAATAATTTTTATTCAAATAAGCTCATGAGATGGTACCAAGTTCTCACATAATGTCTCCTGCTTCTTTTTTAAACCTGCTATCTCTGTTGTGTGGGCTGGGGTTTAGCTCAGTTGGTAGAGCACTGCGCTGCAGTCTCTGAGGTCCCAAGTTCAATTCCCAGCACTGCAAAAAATGGGAGAAGGACCTGGCAATCCACTCCCAAGGCAATCCCGAAAACCCTATGAGGGTCGCTGTGAGTCGGATACCGACTCGATGGCACCTAACAACAACAACGACAACAATCTCTGTTGTAATCAATCAGGTCTCCCAGAGGATACCAAAAGCTCAATCAACAAACATATATTGACCCTCTCCTGTATTACAGAAATCTTGTTTTAACTACTCTGAGAAGAACTGCATCCCATTCATATGTGCTGATGCTAGACTTTCTTCCATAGGAATTTCCTTGCAATTACATTGCCAAGGCCTATTTTGAGACTTTGCCTTATTTTATGTGATTGTTTTCACTTAGGAATTCTAACAAATTGGAACAGCATCATATTCTACATGTATGCATTTTGATTTTCATCTCTCACAAAAGAGGGTGGAGGAGTAAGGTCAATGGAAAACATGAGAACAAACAGGAAAGACCATGGCTTTTGTATAGTTTAGTCAGAAAAGTGTAATTGAAGCCAAAATAATGAGTGCATCAGGTTATACATATGAGGCATTTGTCACTGTTCCATAGTATATGCATAATAAGGCATAAAAGAAGTGACTGCACCATTTAACAGGTTTAGAGTTAATTGAACTGGATGCCTCTTCACATAAATAACCTCCTTGCATAGCATAAAAATACATTTGGAAGTTTCTGTAAATAATTGATGTGAAAAAGAAACAGGTAAACAGATATGTAGTTTCCTTCAGGAAAATATTTTAGCATAATTAAAATTGTATAACTTTGAGAGCACTGAATAATGTATGCCAGGGACTAGACCATTTTCATAATTGGATATAGGTTAAGAATTTTAAAAACATAAGAATTCCTATGGATATTTATGAGAAAACCTTGCAAGTACTCAAATATGATATAGCAAATACAAGTAGTCAGATTAAAGTTTTGAATATAGAGCCACATAAGGCTAACAGTCCCCAGCGACACACACTAAATAGTACACCACCACCACAGACTGCTACAAGTCTGATGGCAGAAATGGCTTTTCCATTTCATTTCCTGATCTAACAATCTTGAGTTATATAATATGTTTAAAATGAATGAATTTGTCTCCTTGATGAGTTTCCCAGTCTTCAGTTTTAAAGTAGAAATGGAAAAGACTGTGGTGCCTGCGTAGAAAAAGGTTGAGTATGTAAGCTGCTCACATGGCTCATTTTAATTCAATCCAAAATAAACTTTGACCCTCTGGTACTGTAGGTGGCTTCTTGCTTCTTGGGGAGGACTACTGGACAAAACCAGAACATAATTGTGCCATGTAAATAAATACTCTTGCTCGGGCCCTTTCAAAGCTAGAGTATCCCCACCCTTTCTGCACAGCACAGGTCAAAAGTCCCTATCAGACCTTTCCAAATCCTTCCAATTTGTTTCGGCACCTAACAACAACATGTAAAATAACTTGTCAAGATGTTATTCATAATTGCTGTTTAAAGGCTTGCAGCATTTTGACATTTGAATTATATAGTCCAAAAATGATTTCAGAGGAAAATGAATTTGGATCTTTTCCCATCTAGCTTTGTCTCACTTTTTCATCCTGTAGGATATATGCAGGAAGCTTACTAAGCTATAGATTCCATGGAATTCTGAGTTGTGTTCAGAGTGAGTCACTGGAAGTGTTGGCCAGAGTTCTGTGTCTAAGGTGGTGAGTTAGTCACAAAGCATGCCTTGGGAGATCATGAGCTACACCAAGGTTAAATTTCTGGCCCAGCTCCTGACACTCCTGTTAAACTTCAGGCCCCCACTCCATTTCCTCTACCTTAGCATCCGTGAATGTAGAAACATTCTCATTTTCTTTTGTAAAGAGAACATCCAAACATGTCACTGAGCTGAGATGTCATTAAAGACTCTTTAAAGGGAAATTAGCAAAGCTGTTGTTAATTTTCTTTTTCTTTTTTTTACTTCTCCCCTCCTCTTCTTTCCTGAATTCCTCAAAAGCAGTATCTTATAGGAAAATGCCCTTCCAAAATAAAAGGACTCTGGACAGGCCTTAGGTGAGAATTCAACAAACTCTGAGGGGCAATCCAGGGGTAAGATGGAATGATCAATACATCTAGGTACTGGGAAATCATAGTAGGTTTGCTTCTTCCTTGGAAGGACTAGTGGTTCATTGTGCAGTAGAGAACATGAGGCATGTTCTAAGTTACATATCCTCTGATCAGCCTATCAAACAGCATGAACACCATGTGAAATACTGTGATTTCCCTGGTTAAAATGATATACTCTCAATCTGATGCCTGAGTTGGCCCTTGGGGACAATAATGATGCCTTGCTCACCTGATACCCACCACATCTGGCATAGTGCTGGAATATAGTATGCACTTGGTAGTTGTTACTTAAATCTAAACCATAGAAAAATGAAATATGATGATGGATCCAGAGGAAGAAATTAACTTTCTCCCCAAACTCACAAATGGCGATCCTGCTCATTTACTCCCACAGAAATGTTAAACTTGGCAGAGTTGCAGAGTTTTAAAGATTTTGGGTTTTTATGCCTAACCACTGTGTTGCCTTTCTGTCTAATTTGGGCCAGCTCCACGCCAGAACAAGTCTGATAGTTAGCCTAAGCAAATATCAAAAATAGAAAAGCTACCGTGGCAACACAGTTCCTGGTGAACAGAACTGTGAGGCAGAAAAGAGAGCAAAATAGTCTTAAGCTGAGGAAGAAAAAGTAATTGTGTCTTGCTCGATTCAGCAGCACATATACTAAAATTGGAACTATACAGAAAAGATTAGCATGGCCCCTGAGTAAGGATGACTCACAAATTTGTGAAGCATTCTATACTTTTTTCAGATAAGAGAAAGACATAAAAGGGAAACGAAGGGGAAGACACAAACAGGAAAGGAAGAAGTCAAATTATCCCTATTTGCAGAAGACATGATCCTATACTTAAAACACCCAAAAGACTCCACCAAAAAGTTCTTAGAATTGATACACACTTTCAGCAAAGTAGCAGGATGCAAAATTAACATACGAAAAATCAGTAGCTTTTCTTTATACAAACAACAACCAAGCCAAGAAAGAAACCAGGAAAACAATCTCATTTACAAAAGCTTCAAAACAAATAATTTTATTTGGGAATATACCTACTCAAGGAGGTGAAAGATCTCTACAATGAAAACCTTGAAACACTAAAGAAAGAAATTGAAGAAGAAACCTGAAGGCAGGAAGATCTCCCATGATCATGGATTGGAAGAATTAATATTGTGGAAGTTGCTATATTACCACAAGCAATCTACAGATTTAATGCAATCCCTACAAAAATCCCAATGACATTCTTCCAGAAATAGAAAAAATAATCCTAAAATTTATATGGAAACACAAAAGACTCTGAATCACTAAAAAGATCCTGAGCAGAAAGAACAATGCAGGGTCTTCACAATTCCTGATTTCAAATTATACTACAAAGCTATAGTACCAAAAACAGCATGGTACTAGCACTAAAGCAGAAATGTAGACTAATGGAACAGAAAAGAGGATCCCAGAAATAAACCCATGCATCCACAGCCACCTGATATTTGGCAAAGGTACAAAAATAAAAGTTGGAGGAAAGACATGCTTTTCAACAAATATTGCTGGAAGAACTGGATATCCTCATACAGAAGAATCTCATGTTGTATAAAAGCAGTTCAGAAAGGATCAGTCTGTAATGTAAAACCTGAAACTTTGCAACTGCTAGAGGAAAACATAGGGAAAACGCTTCAAGACATAGGCATAGGCAAGGCTTTCTGAATAGGACCCAAAAAGCAGTAGCAAAAATTGACAAATGGGATTGCATGAAATTAAAAAGCTTTTGCACAGCAAAGGACTGAATAATCAGAGTGAAGAGACAACCTGTGGAAAGAGAAAATAATCTTTTCCAGCTATACATCAGACAGGGGATTAATATCTAGAATATTACAAAGAGTTCAAAAAAATTAAACACCAAAAAAAGCAAACTATCCAAATCAAAAAATGAGCAAAAGAACCAAACAGAGATGTCTCAAAAGAAGAAATTCAAATGGCCAAAAAAAATCACATAAAAAAAAGTTCAACATCCTTAGTATTCAGGGAAATTTAAATTAACATGACCCTGAGATACCATCTCACTCCAGTCAGAATAGGTACCATCAAAAAAACAAACAATAACAAATGCTGTCGAGTTTGCAGGGAGAAAGGAATCCTTATACCCTGCTGGAGTCAATGTAGATTGGTACAGCCACTATGGAAAGACATATGGAGGTTCTTCAAAAAAAGTAAAAATAGAACTAACATATGAGTCGGTTATCCCAGTCCTGGGTATATATCTGAAGGAATATAAGTCAATAGACCATAGAGACTCCCTCACTTGTCTGTCAGTTTGTGGTAATGTGGGACTTGTATATTGCCGTGATGCTGAAAGCTATGCCACAGTATTACAGACACCAGGAGGGCCACTCATGGTAGATAAGTTTCAGGTGAGCTTTCAGACTAAGACAGAGTAGACAGAAGGATATAGCTAATCCACACCCAAAACAATTACCCAATGAAAATTCCATGAACAGCAGAAAAACACTGTCAGATATAGTACTGAAAAATGAGCCCCCCAGGATAGAAGGCACTCACAAGATGTGGGGAAGAGTTGCCTCCTCAAAGTAGAATCTACCTTAATGACAAGAATGGAGTAAAGCCTTAGATACCTCCATTTGCTGATGTGGCATGACTCAAGATGAGAAGGAAAAACTGCAAATATCCATTAATAATTGGAACATGGAATGTAATAGTATGAATCTGGGAAAATTAGAAATCATCAAAAGGAAAATAGAGTGCATAGACATCAACATTCTAGGCATCAATGAGCTAAAATGGACTTGTGTTAACCATTTTTAATCCAATAATCATATGATCTACTATGCCAGGAATGGCAACTTAAAGAGAAATGAGGTTGCATTCATCATCAAAAGAGACATCTCAAGATATGTCCTGAAGTACAATGCTGTCAGTGGTAGAATAATATCCACACACCTACAAGGAAGGCCGGGCTGGGATTTAGCTCAGTTAGTAGAGCGCCACTCTGCAATCTCTGAGATCCCGACTTCAATTCCCAGCACCACAAAGATGGGAGAAGGATGTGGCAACCCACTCCCAAAGCAATCCCAAAACAATCTGCCATTGAAAACCCTGTGAGGGTCACTATGAGTCGGATACAACTCAACGGCGCCTAACAACAACAAGGAAGGCCAGTTAATATGACTATTATTCAAATTTAGGCACTAACCACTAAGGCCACTAATGAAGAAAAGGAATATTTTTATCACCTTCTGCAGTGTGAAATTGACTGAACATGCAATCAGGATGCACTAATGATTAGATAAAAGAAAACTACAATAGTAAAAATCAGAATAGGACCAGGTTCTGATTGTGGATCAGACCATCAACTGCTCATATGCAAGTTCAAACTGAAACTGAAGAAAATTAGAACAAGTATACAAGAGCCAATGTATGACCTGAGTATATTCCAACTGAGGCCAAAGAGTACCTCAAAAACAGATTTGATGCAATAAATAGTAATGATTGAAGATGAAAGGAGCTGACATGACATCAAAGACATCTTTCATGAGGAAAGCAAAAGGTTATTAAGAAGACAGGAAAAAACGAAAAGGCAAAATTACATTTCAAAAGAGACATTGAAACTTGCCCTTGAATGTCAAGCAGCTAAAGGAAAAGGAAGACATGATGAAGTTAAAGAACTAAGCAGAAGACTTCAAAGAGCAGCTAGAGAAGACAAAATGAAATATTATAATGGTATGTGCAAAGAACTGGAGGTAAAAAACTGAAAGGTAAGAATATGCTCTGTTTTTCTCAAGCTTAAGGAAGTGAAGAAAAAATTCAAGCCTCAAATGGCAATAGTGAAGAATTCTATAGGGAAAATGTTAAATGCTGTAGGAAACATCAAAAGAAGATGGAAGGACTATACAGAGTCATTATACCAAAAAGAATTGGTGGATGATCAACAATTTTAAGAGGTTGCATATGATCAGGAACCAATGGTACTGAAGGAAGAAGTGGAAGTTTCCTTTAAGGAATTGGAGAAACACAAGATTCCAGGAAATGATGGAATACCAATTGAGATGTTTTAACAAAGAGATGCAGCACTGGAGGGGTTCACAAGAAATTTGGAAAAGAGGTGGTACCTGGCCAACTGACTAGAAGAGATCCCAATTTGTGCCTATTCCTAAGAAAGGGCATTCAACCGAGTGTGGAAATTATCAAACATTACCATTGATCTCTCACACAAGTCATTCAAAAATGACTATAAGAATATATTGATAAGGAACTCCTGTCAATATAATTTAACATAGTATAATTTAACACAGTATAATTTAACACTGCGCTGCAGTCTCTGAGGTCCTGAGTTCAATTCCCATCACTGCAAAAATGGGAGAAGGACATGGCAATCCACTCCCAAGGCAATCCCGAAACAGCCAGCCATTAAAAAACCTATGAGGGTTGCTATGAGTCAGATACCGACTTGACGGCACCTAAAAACAACAACAAAAAATAATAATTTAACACAGTATAATTTAACACAGGAAATTCAAACCAGACTCAGAAGAGGGCCTAGAATCAGGGACATCATTACTGATATCAGATAGATATTAGCCAAAAGGAGAGAATACCATAAAGATGACAATGTGTGTTTTCTTGACTATGCAAAGGCATTTGACTTCATGGATCACAACAAATTATGGATAATGCTGCAAACAATGGAAATACCAGAGCACCTAATTGTACTCATGAGAAATCTGTACATGGACCAGGAGGCAGTCATTCAAACAGGAGGAGGAAAAACTTACTGATTTAAAGTTGAGAACGTTGTGGGCCAGGGCTGTATCCTTTCACCCCACCTCTTTAATGTCTGTGCTGAGCAAATAATCTAAGAAGCTGGACTTTATGAAAAGAATGTAGCATCAGGATTGGAGGAAGACCCATGAACAACCTGTGTTATGTAGATGACACAACTTTGCTTGCTGAAACTGAAAAGGATTTGAAACATTTACTGATGAAGATCAAAGAACACAGCCTTCAGTATGGATTGCATCTCAACATCAAGAAAACAAAAATCTTTACAGCTATGTCAATAAGCAAGTTCAGGATAAATGAAGAAAAGATTGAAGTTGTCCCAGATTATGCTTTACTTGGTTCTACAATCAACATCCATGGAAGCAGCAGTCAAGAAATCAAAAGATGCATTGCAGTGGGAAAAGCTGTTGCAAAAGACTTCTTTAAAGTATTGAAAAGTAAAAATGTCACATTGAAGAAAATGTGTACCTGACTCATGCCATGGTATTTTCAGTTGCATCATATGCTTGTCAAAGCTGGACAATGCCTGGCGCGGTGGCACACACCTGTAATCCCAGCGGTTTACGAGTCGGAGGCAGGAGGATCACAGACCTCCTGTTTGAGACCAGAGGCAGTCTGTGTAACTTAGAGAGACCCTGTCTCAAAAAGTAAAAAAAAAAAATGGGCTCGGGATGCAGCTCAGTGGTCTAGCACTTGCAAAGCATGCAAGCGTGAGGCCCTGGGTTCAACCTCCCAGTACTGCAAAAAAAAAAAAAAAAAGCTGGACAATGAATAAGAGAGTAAAGAGACAAATTGGTGCTTTTGCATTATGGGGCTGGAGACAAATATTCAATATACCATAGACTGCCAAAAGAACCAATAGATTTGCCTTACAAGAAGTATAGCCAGTATGCTTCTTGGAAACAAGGATGGCTAGATTGCATCTTATGTTTTTGGACATGTTTTCAGGAGGGACTAATCTGTGGATAAGGACATGGTATTTGGGAAGGTGGCAGGTTATCAAAACAAGAAAGACCCTCAACTAGATGGATTGACAAAGTGCCTGCAACAATGGACTTAAAAATAAAAAAGATCATATGCCTGGAACAGTGTCAGAGAGCATTTTGTTCTGTTGTCCATAGCGTTGCTATGAGTCAGACCTGATTCTATGGCTCCTAACAACAACAAAAATACCATAGAAATACTTGCTTATCCGTGTTTATTGTGGCATTATTCACAATAGCCAAAATACGGCATCAACCTAGGTGTCTGTCAACAGATGAGTGGATAAAGAAATTGTAGTGTACATATACCATAGGAGTTTTATTCGGCCATAAAGAATGACAAAATTATGGCATTTGCTGGAAAATGAGTGGAACTAGAGATTATCACTTTTAAGCAAAATAAATCAGACCCAGAAAGATAAACATCTCATGTTTTCTCTCATACGTGGATATTAGACTTCAATACATATTCATTGTTAAAACATGTAGATCATGAAAGCAGATGGGACCTAAGTAGGGAAAGATAATGAAGTAAAGAAAAGGGAGAGAGGTAAAAGAAGAAGGGATAAGGGGAGAAAAGAAAGGAAGTATCATGTATGTTGTACTTGCAGCAAAATTGGGATGTATATATATAGATAGGGCTGGGATTTAGCTCAGTTAGTAGAGTGCTGCGCTGCAGTCTCTGAGGTCCTGAGTTCAATTCCCAGCACTGCAAAAATGGGAGAAGGACCTGGCAATCCACTCCAGAGGAAATCCCAAAACAGTCAGCCATTGAAAACCCTATGAGGGTTGCTATGAGTCAGATACCGACTCGATGGCTCCTAACAACAACAACAACAACATATATAGATAAATATACTAAAAAATAAAAAAGACATGCAAGTAGAAGGGAGACCATTGATGAGGACAGAGTAAATGGGGAAGGTAGCTCAAGAGAGGGTAAGGGAGGAGGGGAACATGAGCAAGGTACAATGAAATGCAGGTATGGAAATGTCATAATGAGACCCATCATGCTGTGCATTAAAAATATCAGTAAAAAAATTTTTTATAAGCATTTGTGGAAGAAAAAAGAAAATCAAAGAACAAGAAAAAAAGAAAAAGAGGAAAGAGAAAAATGATTGTGAGAAATCCTGGGAAACTATCAAAGCCACAGCTTCTATGAAAGCCAGAATAGTCCTTGGGGAAATAATGACTGCTGATACCCGAACTTCTTTTTCACAAGTTTCTATAAAAAAGGTGGGCTGGGATTTAGCTCAGTTGGTAGAGTGCCGCTCTGCAGACTCTGAGGTCCCTGATTTGATTCCCAGTACCACAAAAATGGGAGAAGGACTTGGCAATCCGCTCTGCAGACTCTGAGGTGCCCGATTTGATTCCCAGTACCACAAAAATGGGAGAAGGACTTGGCAATCCACACTTTAATGACTGAAACAGTCAGCCATTGAAAACCCTGTAAGGGTCGCTATGAGTCAGACACGACTTGATGACACCTAACAACAACAACAACATACAAAAGGTACTTGTGCTCTGAGCACAAGGACTGACATCACAGACCAGACAGTGTAGGACAAGGCAGATTGGAAAGACTTGGAAGGCCCTGGTGGATGCATAGCCCATTGGCAAGAGGGCGACTTTCTCGTGAAGAGGTTATCTACACCCCACAAAGAGTTTGAAAACTTCACTCAATCCCCTAACTAACCTCTGATTGCACCAGGAATTGTGTCAGACAAGATGATCCTGGGAAAAAATGGGTCTGCGTTCAGCTATGTTTCCCTTCTAGATTGAGCTTGTGTTAGCCAGTGGGGTGGGATGAAGTGGGGATGGGGAGGAAGGAGAGGTGGAAGGACTGTCAGTGTCTGATAAAGCATTTATTTCATGTTTGACATTTGGTTAGACTCTAGAAAATCTTACCCAGGTCAAGAATTTAATAGATTCCAAATGTCATTATTCTCTCTCTGCCAAGAACATGCCTGACATTCAACATCTCTGGGAAATAGGAAAATTGAAACAGAAAGCAGAGAAGTAGATAAAAAACAAAACACCTGCCTCTCCCTGGAACATAATGATTCTATAGCATATTTAGCCTAGTCATAGCTCTCTGTTAGTGTAACATTCATGCATGCTACCCATATGTATGAAATCTATGTCCATATTTATAACCAAAGTTATCCCTAAGCTTAAAGTCATTTCAATAAATTCATTTAGTCAATACACAGATATCACCATGAGGATGATTTATGCTTTCTTATTCATTAAGAGTGTAAAACATCTTTTCTACTTGCTGCTTTTATCTTATGAGATAGATCCTATTATTGTCCTGAAGACAAAGAAACAAGCTTAGTAAGCTTAAAGAATGTGACTAAGGGATTTGAATTCAAAATTGTGAGCTTCAAAAACACATCTCCTAATGATTGACTCTGGGGCACAGCATTGGAGCATGAGAAACTTGACTTACACATTCTACAAATGTGGAAACTGAGATTTAGGTAGTCCAAAATTGGAGAAAATTCAAGGGAATCAAATTCAATCTTTTTGGCTCTGGAACATACACTCTTTCCACTGTATCCTGCTGAACTGCTGAGCTTCACTGTAGAAGTAATGGCAATTTTAACTTTGAAAGCTGCCTTGCAACAACTAATATAATTTGAGGAGACCTATGCAAATTAAGCACTACTGTTATGTAAATGTCCTCTGGTGTTTCTCACAATGTTATACACAGCTCTGAGAAAATCTTGTTTAAGAACAGCATTATAAGTTGGATGTTCTTCATCTCCTCAAACCTCAAACATTCACCAATGCTGAGGAGCTCAGGGATAGACATTTTCCTAAGGCCATAGTGACATTTTTTCCAGACAGCAAGAAAGAAAAAATCTGGTGATTACTTCTCTCTTATCTCTCTTTCTAATAACCTTAGAGCCATAATCAACTGTATGTGAAGTGTAAATGGCTTATATTACTGGGAGATGTGACCTTGGCAAACAGATTGGAAAATCAGATAAAAAGAGACACCTTCTCATTTCTACTGTCAGGTTCACTCTGAAAATAGGAGAATTTCATTATGAAGCCTGAGTACTTAGAAGTGGATGCAAATATTAAGCCCAGGTGAAAGGACAACAATTTCCCTTAAATATTAATAAAAGCTTTCTTTCAGTCAAGAAAAACTTTGAACTATCACCATCAGGTGGTATATGGATTTTTGCACATTATTAAATGGGAAAATATCAATTTGGGGAAAAGAGAAGCAGATGGCCCCACAGGGAGGGTGAGAAGTGCTTCATGCAGCCACAAATCTACTCCAGTAGGATATCATTAACATAGAACCAGGTTCCCTCAGTGAGGAAAAATTTCTTTTCATCTCTGGTACAGTCAATGTGGTCACCCATGAGTTGTTATGGATTAAAGTGTATCCCCTGAAAAAAGATATATTGAAGTCTTATCCCAGTACTTATCCCAGTATCAGAATGTGACTTTACTGGGAAATGGGGTTGTCACAGATGTAATTAGTTAAGATGAGGTCATATTGGGGTAGAGGAGGCTTCTGCTGTTAGGTAGGTCAGTTTAGATATTAGAAGGCAACATGGAGGAACAAGAGGATTCTGACTGACTCTTGCATTCAACCATGGTGAATGAAGGCATGTATGACAAACCTCCAAGAGCTTTGGAAGGACATTATTCTAATGGACCCCACACCCTAATCTGAGATCAGTAGTTACTTGAGTATAACAAAGGCAGACCATTTCAAGACATCTGCCTATCGATTCATTCTTTTGAAAGTATTCAACAAGTCCACTAACCCATTTTACAATGTCTTAGAAAGGCAGACCATTCTAAGCCATCACCTTATTGACCCTTCATTTTGAAATAAACTGAACAAGCCCATAGAGCCATTTTACAAAATAAATACCCTAAGCATCATATGCTCTAAACCACAAACAATTATAAAACAAGGGCTTTTCTAGGCAGAGCCTGAGTTCCCATCCTCACAGGTCCCATTACACTCAGTGCCCAGGGCTGTCATCACCCTGGATGTGCCCTAGTTCAAACAAAACTAGACAGAATACACACCCACTCTTCTCTCTTTGCTCTTCCTCTTGGGTGGCCATGTGCATGCCTCTCCTTCTGGGGGTGGGGCAGAGTTCTCTATATGACAGACCCACCATCTTCTCTGTCTATCCAAGGTACTTTTCCTTCTATAAAGCATGCTTAACTCTTTTGCTCTCTCTGGCTTTACTTTGTGCTGGGGAATAAGAATATCCTTATGCCAATGCACCCATAAAACCAAGGTTTCTCCAAGCTCTCTTCCAGGTTTATTGACACTTCTCCATGTGCCCCCATTTTCATCAGTAGTTATTCTTTAAAGGCAAACTATCTCTGACAATAAACCCTATATTCTCTACTATAACTTCTATGTCGGGTATAAATTCTTTTATAAGCCAAGCACAAAAGACTGAGATGTGCTCCCAGATTCCTACAACCACAGTCCCTGGTAACAAGAAGACTGTGAGAATTGAAGTTTCTGTTGTTTTAAGTCACCTAGTTTATGGCACTTTGTTACAGTGGCCCTAGAAAACTAATACAAGTGGTTTTGTTGTTGTTGTTAGGTGCCATCGAGTCAGTATCCAACTCATAGTGACCCTCATAGGGTTTTCAATGGCTGAGTGCTTCGGGATTGCCTTGGGAGTGGATTGCCAGGTCCTTCTCCCATTTTTGCGGTGCTGGGAACTGAACTCCAGGCCTCAGAGACTGCAGCACAGCGCTCTACCCACTGAGCTAAATCCCAGCCCCTACAAGTGGTTTTAGGTCCCATCAAAGACACTGGCTTCAGCCCATCCTTGCTATGGTATCTGGAGTTATGCACTCATTTTAAAGATAAATGCCCAATATATATTTATAGCTATCGTAAAAGCCCTGAAGTTTCACCCTCACCAAAGTATAAGGATTATACAGAGTTTGGTCATCTCTGGGCTTCTACCTGGAGTCCCCTGCTTCCTTTCCTCAATATCTCCTCCCTCCAATAACCCCAGGTAAACATAGTTCCCTGTTAGTCCATACCACTACTCATTCTACTAAATTCCTATTTATCACAGCTAAAATTCTAAATCTATCAATTCTAGGCTACCCACAGATATCTTTACTCCTATTCATAACATTTAAACCTTGAGCTATAAGTAACAAGCTCTCTAAGGGGCAAGGCAGCTCTACCCTGGCTTTTAAAATCATATTGCATGTGTGTGCTTGTGATCACACTACAGTTTACTAAAATTTCAAGGAAGTAGAAAGAGGAAGTATTTATACTGCAGAAATGTAGTTGTTCTCAGCTGGCGTAGCAGGTGCCACCAACGCTTTTCACTAGATTTCCCTGTATCAGTAACTCTGACCTTCAGAGGCAACTTAGAAAATCCTCTGATGGACAAGTATCAAGATCCCAAAAATGGATGTAAGATATGTGGGGCAAATACAGGCCTCAAGTATCTGCAGAAAATTATGTTGTCCTTTTATTCTTAGGTCAATGTCAAGTCAAGTCACAAGACCTATATTAAGAAAGTAGAATACCGCCTTGGCTCTCCTTAATCTCTTTAAACTCTGAGATCCTGACAGCAGATTGTTTTGTTTCTTTACTATTTCATCTGGCTTTAATTTGGTTCACACTGTAACAGACTCAAATGCTACCCCAGCTGCTTCCTCCAACATACAAGTTTTCTGACTCTAAAACTGCCAATCATATTCATTGGAGTTTTCTGACTCTGAACTAAAGTCATTTTCTTGAAAAGTCCCTCTGAGATCATTGGCTCTGGGAGTAAAGTGTTTAACAATGACACACACATTTTATGACATCATCAAAGTTCATCCTTCATAATTCATTGGCTTCACTTTCCATGTAAAGGCAGTTCAATTAAATACATCAAAGCTTAGGCTCATATAGGAAGATGACACACTAAGTTATTTTTTGGAAAGGTTTTTATTAATAAGCCATTGACATCTTTTCATTTCTCCAAACTGTCACTGTTTTCATTCCTTATGCCTTTCATTTTTCTTTAAAGTGGGGATATTTCTTTGTAATACCTTTTATATTAATGCTCATACTATAGATTATCCAATTCAACTGACTTGTGTTTCAGATAATTTTCCAGAGGACATGGACAAAGCATAAATAATTCAGAGAAGTCCCTGGGGTTTATCTGGCTCCTAGACCAAGGTTAATTCTTGTGAATTGTTAAATCTGAAATCAATGGTAACCACTAGCAGTTGTTTTCAATCTGGGCTACACTTTACAATACAATCACCTGGGGATCTTTAACTATTCCTAATTCCAGAGCTGATAGAAATCATATAGTAGTTTGAATTTGAGTCATCCTTCCATTGAAAATAACTTTAAATGTTAAACAAAATTCACAACACAACTATTTGAAGACACTGGAGAGCAACCAACTCTGATAGGACTTGAAAAGTGAAGCATAACCTTATATTCACTCTGGGTTTTATTCTTGAATAAAATCCCAGAGAGGTGGGAAAACAAACCCAAGTCTTGTGCAATTCCCCCTCAAATTACTCTAACTGCAAATCTATGCATGTACAGGGCAAGTCTCCAAGAACCTCAGAAAAAAGGAGCTGATGAAGTCTAAATTGCTGAGCAGAGACTTAAGCAGCCACATTTTATTGGGAAGATGGAAATTGGAGTTAAGCCCAACCAAGGTGCTGCCAGAGGTGGAGACTGTCTGCATAAGAGGGTTTTAAACAGAGGAGAAATATGCTTTAGATTTGTTTTGTTGTTGTTGTTTGTTTGTTTGATTTTTCTAAAGATTGCTGGCTCCTTTAAGGTGAATGAATTGAAGACAATAAGATGACTTAGGGAGTCTACTGACGTGATCCAGGAGAGTGTTTCTTTCTGTTGTACATAGGATCACTATGAGTCGGACCCGATTCAACGGCACCTAACCACAACATCAACAACAGAGAAGAGATGATGTTGGCTCAATTGGAGTAGAGGACATATCCCATAGCATATCTCATGGCACAAAATAAGATCTAAGGTAAGCAAAAGCCAGGTAATACAGGAATTGCTGTGCTAGGTCATTGGGAGGTGGGGCTGAAAGAAGAGGATTTCTTATTTAACCAAGGGGTTCTCATCCAGGAACCATTTTACCTCCCAGGAAACACATGGCAAAATCTAGGGATATGTTGATAAACATCCTACAATGTATTATCCAAAGGATTTATCTGTTCCAAAATGTCAATACTATTGCTACAGAGGAATCCTGGTTAAACTTCCACAAACTAACTCTTCATGCATATCTGTGTTTTCAATTAAAATGTAAAATTCTAGAGAGTGGGGACCATATCTTTCATTTATCTTCATCTATTCTGACTTTTAATTAAAAAAATTACTGTACTTTATATTTTGAGCAGTTTTAGGTTCACAGAAAATGAGTGAAATTACAGAGGGTTCCCATTTACTCTCTGTCCTCCCCACTTACACTCTCATATTGTTAGCATCACACTAGTTGTGCATGTATTACAATATTAATACATAATTATTAACTAAAGTCCATGACTTACTTACATTGCTGTGTAAATAAATACTTGTCAATAAATAACTAATTATTTACCAATTTCATCATTTGTCATGGAACAGGACAATAAAATAGAGGATGAAGGGAAATAGGTTGGACATCTATAATGTACCAGGCACTATACTAAAAAGTCATGTGTAAGTATAATTTGCATGTTTGTGTATCATTATATGTAACGATGTCAATAAATATAAGTATTACCATCCTAGTCTTAAGATGAGGAAGTTTAGGCTTAAAATTTTTAAGTGATTTGCCCAGTTAAACAGCTATTAAATAGAAAAGTTTGATCACAATGGTCAGGGCTCATATTCACAAAGTTACACCAAATAGTCTATTTTTCTCCCATTAGGAATGATGTTGCCTTAATTTTCCTGTTTTAAAATGTTCTCACTTGCTTGTGGAGCACAGTACAGTGTGAGAGCTGTTCTACAACTCTTCCTCCAGCCTCATCCCTCAGCTCCCCCACTGGAGGTCCATGTGGTTCCTGTCAGTGCCAAGTGGCTGCCCCACCCCTGACACTTTTAAGCCAGGCTAACACACCCACACAAACCCGTAAAATCAAGCTGCAAATGCTAGCAGATGTTCAAGTCTCTCAGCTCCCACTCTCATCTCCCTTGCGATCCTTGCCTGACTGCTCTCTCTCACCAAAGTAGTACTGAACTCTGCTTCTTCTGTACTCACCCTGCACCCCAGATTTGTACAGTCACTGTTTTTTTCCTTAGAGACTGCCTCCTCTGGATTCCCCTGTGTGTTTTCTGGCTTATGTGGAAACTTCCACTTTTGTATTTCCCCTTGTCTTGGACATATCAAGGAAAGATATATTTATTTTCCCTCAGCTTTAAGTCATGTCTGAAATCTCAATCCAGGGTGAGCTTTGACTCTCAAAATGTGATATACACTAAGATTGGAAGGGGTTGACTTATCAGATGAAATGTGGGAAGGGTCTGGAAGACCTGCTGTAGACTAGAAATAGTTCATGAACGTTCTGGGAGTCTTGGGAGGATAAACTATGAGAAAACACTTACTGGAATTTAGAAACAGCCTACAATAGACCCTCACCTCTCAATTTGCATGAGAGTTCATTCAAAATGGATAAAAGGCCTCAACATAAAAACAAAAACCATAAAATTACTAGAAGAAAAGATAGGCAATATTCTCCAACATATAGCCATAGTAAAGCATTTCCTTAATAAGACTCCAATGGCTCAGGAAATTGCACCAAGAATAGACAAATGGGATTACATGAAATTTAAAAGCTTCTGTACAGCAAAGGAAATAATCAACAGAGTTAAGAAAGAGCCTACTGAATGGGAGAAAATCTTCCCATCCTACACATCTGATAGAGGACTAATTTCTAGAATTTACAAAGAACTCAACAAAGTAAGACAACAAATTATCAATACACAAGTGGGCAAAGGAATTGAACCGACAATTTTCAAATGAAGAAGTTTGTAAGGGTAGGAAGCACATGAAAAAATGCTCAATATCCCCAGCCATTAGGGAAATGCAAATCAAAACAACTCTGAGATTCTACCTAACTCCAGTAAGAATTGCCAAGAGCAATAAAACAAATAATAACAAATGCTGGCGATGATGTGGAGAAAAAGGAACCCTCTTACACTGTTAGTAGGACTGTAAATTGGTTCAACGACTTTAGAAATCAATATGGATATACCTTAGCTCTAAAAATAGAACTCCCATTGGACCCACCTATACCACTACTGAGAATATATCCAAAGGGAGACAAGTCACCATACCACAGAGACACCTGCATCTTCATATTCAATACAGCACTTTTCACAAAAGCAAGAATATGGAAGGTGCCCATCAACAGAAGAATGGATAAAAAAATTATGGTACATATACACAATAGAATGCTACTCAGCAATAAAAAGATGAAATAATGTCATTTTCTGCAAAATGGATGGAATTGGAGAACATCATTTTAAGTGAACGAACACAAGCTCAAAAAGAGAAATACCATATGTTCCCACTCATATGTAGGAGCTGAATAATACTTAAAGGAAGAAAAAGTCCTATACATAAGTTGATATATTAAAATTGCACAATTAAACTTAGCAAAGAATAGACAATATAAAGAGTAGAAAGAAAGAGGGAGCGAACTAGCAGAGGGAAGCAAAGATTGTGGAAGATGGGATGGGGAGGAAAGTCAATGTGGAGAGATAAAGGGGGAGAGGATAATCTCAGTGTAAACAACACAACTTCATGAGTACATTGGAAAAACAGGTGAATATAACCCAAATATGCACTTGAGTTTTACTACATATTAGCCATAAGGCTCCATAAACCTTGTGAGTTGATGAAAGTGTTGCCAGAAGTGATGTAATGGATACATAATGGAAAAAGCCAATGCTGTATTACTCTGTGCACCATCATCATTTACTAATAAAGAGAGATACATTTTAAAAAAAAGAAACAGCCTAAACCAGAACACTAATGCTCAAATTTGAACATACTGCCTAAATAGTTCCATATCCCCACATATCTCCTTCACTACTTTGCTTATGGATATTTGTATTCTCCTTCTAAATTATAAATTCCTAGGGGAGCAAGAACCATGTTCATTACTAATCATCATTTCCTTTCCTTAAAATTCCAAGATCTGTACATACATTTTGAACTTCTGTGAAACACACTGTTCTCTTCAGCTTCTTGTAAATTATATCAAAAACTCCAATTCTATGTTTCTTTCTATATTTCATCATAAATAGATTCACCACCACTGTCAAAGTGCCAGTGAATACACCACAGAAATTTGGACATAGAGTCCCAGGAAAGGATATTGTTTATCTTCTTTTTCCTTTGCCTTTTTAGTAATATTGGGAGAAATGCAATTTACCTAGCAGAAGATTTTTCTTCTCCTAAATTACAGATATTGTTTTGGTACCATCTCCACTCAGCCAGCATCCTTTAAGCTTTCCTTCTTTCCTTGCCCACTTTCTACTGCCATCTCTAACCTTTCTTTAACTTTTCTTCCTTTTCTACCTTTCCTAGTAGTGCTAGCTGGTATCTGCCCAAGAAGTCAGGGAGGCTAGTTTCACAGGAATGGTGTGTGAAGGAATCCCAATTCTCACTGAGAGACAGCTCTTCAATCTTAAGTTTCCATTTAGTCTAGATATTTTGTCTTTTCTCTCAAGCCAATGTAGTGATTTTGTACTATTCCTGGCAGCTCGTATACTTGGGGAAAAAATGCAATAGAAGGAAAGGAAAGTGGAATTGTATATTTAATTTTAAAAATGATCAGAAGGAAAATTTTGAGCTGGGTGCCATGATGCATGCTAGTAATCCCAGGTACTTGGGAGGCAGAGGCAGAAGGGTCATGTGTTTGGAGCCAGAGGTTGACCATGCAACTTAGCAAGATCCTGTCTCAAATAAAAAATAACAAAGGAGCTGGGGTATAGTTCAGTGTTGGAGTGCTTGCCTAGCATGTGCAAGGCCCTGGGTTCAATCCCCGACTACCGATTAAGGAAAAAAAAAATATGGTTAGGCTGCTGAAATATACCCAGATATAGTAAGAACAAGTTCTCTTTTTTAAAAAATTGCCAAGCATATCAGATATAAAAGAGTATAAAACATAATATACAACCTAAAAATAATGTATAACCACAAGGGCTATTTGTCTTCTCAATGATGCTCAGGTCTAAAACCTTAGAGTCATCCTTACTCCTTTTCCTCTCATACCCTTTTCCAGTCAATCTATTAGCAAATGCAGCCACCTCTACTTTCAGAAGCAGACCAATGGATTGCTTCTTTCTACCTCTATTGTGCTATCAAGCTTCAAGCCATGTAGCTGAGCTGTGGTGTACACCTATGATCCCAGTGACTCAGGAGGCTGAAGCAGGAGGAGTGCAAACTTGAGGCCAGAGGCAGTCTCTGTGCAACCTAATCATACTGTCTCAAAATAGAACAAAAAAGGGAGTTGAGGATTCAGCTCAGTGGTAGAATGTTTGCCTAGCATGCATGAAGCCCTGGGTTCAATCCTCCAGTACTAACAAGAAAAAAAGAAAAGAAAAGGGAAAAGAAAAGAAATGAAAAGAAAAAGAAAAGAAGTTCAAGTCACTATCATCCTTTGCCTGAATATTGCACAAGATCTTCTTACTTTACCCCTGCCCCCACCTCAGGCTTTTCTCAACACAATATCCCAGAATGAGCTATGTAACACATAAACCAGAACTTGTTGCTCTTCTGTTCAATCTGAAATAGGTTTCCATTTCACCTAGGTCAAGGAGTGATAAAACCACAGCTTACAGGCTAAACCCATGCACCATCTGTTTTTGTAAAGTTCCTTGGCACACAACCATGCCCGTTCATTGCATATTGTCTAAGGCTGCTTTTATATTGCAACAGCAGAGTTGGGTGTTTTCAACAGTGAGCCCATGGCCTATAAGGCTAATGCACTGTCTCCAAAGACATTAGACATACTACCATTCAAGACCAATTACTAGCTATTTCTTTTGCCTGGAATGTTCCTCCCCCAGGTATTGTGTGACTCATACTCCTTCAAATCTTGCCTCACATGTCACCTTCTTAATGAAGCCTACATGTATCATGCCATTGATTCCCATTCAGTTCTGCAACTTTTATACCCACTCTGATCTACCTGAACTTTCTCAATTTCTTTTTAACTTAGAACTTATCACCTTCTAATACAATAATAATTTAATAATTTATCATGTGTATTATTTACCTCTTTGCTTTTTTTCTTACAAAATCTAAGTTCCATGAATCAAGAAGTCTATTTTGTTTGCATTTATATTCCAATTACTTGCAGTAGTGCCTGGCACACAGTGGGCATTTAGTAAATATTGGTTAAATTAAGTGAAATTAAAGAAATGGAACATTACTATTCATTTGGAGTTCTCTGGGTTCATACCTTACTCACCCTCCTCCTATATAAATACTCTGGATATTTTGTTATTTTCTTTGCTTCTCTTTAAGGTTGGATCAAATTTTATATATCCCTACAGAATACATGTTTAGTATAGTCAGCTTTTAACTTTATACAAACTGAGTAATGTTTGTATCCTTCTGAGACTTCCTTTTCCTTCTCAACATTATCTAACAGTCAACATGGATATAGTTACAATGCACTAATTTTCTCTACTGGATGGGATTCCAGTGTACAAGTATACAATAATTTATCTCTCTCTTTGATGATTTTTGTAGTTAGTTGCCATCGAGTCAAGTCCAACTCATAGTGACCCTATGTACAGCAGAAAGCCAGGCACACAATCTTATTTATATTTAAGCCCATTGCTGCAAATACTGTGTCAATCCATCTAGTAGAGGGTTTTCCTTTTTTCATTGACCTGCCACTCTCCCAAACATTATGTCCTTCTCCAAGGATTGGTCCCTCCTGACTACATGTCCAAAATAAGTAAGACACAGTCGAGCCATCCCTTCGATAGCATGTGCATATTTATGTTGTTTTAAATTTTTGGCTACAAGCTATACTGTCAGGTGTTTTGTTTTTGTTTTTGTTTTGCAGTAGTGTGGGGCTGCACCCAGGGCCTCACACATACTTTTGAAAGTGCTCTGCCACTGAGCTACACTCGAGCCCCTTTTTAATTTTTCTTTTTTTATTTTGAGATAGGGTCTTGCTAATTTATGCAGGCTACCTCTGGCCTTGAACCTGTGATCCTCCTGCCTCTGCCTCCTGAGTTGATTGGACTACAGATGTGCACTAATGCACCCAGCTAGGGAATACCTTTTATACAGCTTCTTCTACATATGTATAAAAGATTTTCCCCAAAGTTCACAAATAAAAAAGGAATTTATAGGTTGTAAGGATAAATATATTCCACTTTATTGGGTGATGCCAAATTGTTTCCCATAGAGTTACACAAGTTTATACTTCTACTAGTGTCAATCCCTGCAGTTGTAGCCCTGGGGTATCCGATCCTGTCAGATCTTGGAAGCTAAGCAGGGTTGGGCCTAGTTAGTACTTGGATGGGATACCATCTGGGAACACCAGGTGCTGTAGGCTTGGGAGACAGACCAACCCACTCCCAAAAATCAATCCACCATTGAAAACCCTATGAAGAGCAGAGAAGCACTGACATTAGTGTTTCACCTGTTGTTCGTAGGGTCGCTATGAGTCAGATCCTGACTCCACGGCACCTAACAACAACAGTGTCAATCCATCCAAACTCAGAAACTGCAGAAGGAAAATAGGACTTATTTGCGGCCTTAGGAACTGCAATTTAGGAGACATGAGTTAAGATAGCTCTGAATCTGTGTTCCAAGGAAGGCAGGAAAAGTGGGAGGTTATATGTGCTATTGAATAAGAGCTGCATTACAGATTGAAGATAAAGAAGAGAATGTATAAGCAGAATACAAATATTCATAAAGCAAGAGTGCAATAACCTCTTGATATGCACCATGAGCTTCTGGGCACAACGTATTTGTTGGGTCGTCCAGCCCTTCCAGTGGTTCCTGATGCCTGTGATCAAAGGGTACAGGGGTTCAAAGTTTGCCTTCCAGGTAGCACCTGGAATGGTACAGAAGCCCTGTCTCCTCATAGCCTTCTGGCTTCATTTTGAACAGTTCTTTCAATGCTACTTTCATTGTAATTTTCCTTTTATTTTCATAGTAGCATTGTAAAGGGATTCTGTAGCTCCATATTCTCTCTAGCCTGCAGTACCACTGTGGCATCAGATCCCATCAGATCTCAGAAGCTAAGCAGGGTTGGGCCTGGTTAGTACTTGGATAGGAGACCCTGTGGGAATACCCAGTGCTGTAGGCTTGGGAGAAGGACCTGGGAGCCCACTATTCCTCCCCTCCTAAAAAAATAAGCCTCTGAAAATCTTATGAGTAGCACAGAAACATTGATAATAGTGCCGGACATGGGACAGTATTGGGTGGTCTTTCATCTGTTGTATACAGGGTCACTATGAGTTGGACCCAACTCAATGGCACCTAACAACATACTCTCTATAACACTTGGTTTCATTAGACTTCTATAGTTGTAGTGTAGAGTGGTATCTCATTGTGGTTTTAATTTGTGCTTCTCTGATCACTGAGTGGTTGAAATTTTTTCAAATGTTTGTGAGCCATTTATTAATTCTTTTATGTAAGTATATGTTCATTTTTTTCGATTGGATAACTTTTCTTTCCTGTACTAATAGGAGCTTTTCTTAAAAAGCAAAATTCTCTCAAAACATTGAATTGAGGGCCAATTGCACTACACAACTCATCACCTCTGAGGATACAACTGTCTTTAAACTTAACATAATCATTAATGTAGAATGATGATCTTGACTCACAAAGAAAAATTCACATAGTACTTGCTAAGTAAATGAAGGAATAAATAAATTTTCAACAGGGTCATTCAAAAGTATGGGCCTGGTTTTGAATTTGCCAAATCAACAATATCATCAAAGAATATTTTAATTAAATAGGTGAAATAAAAATAGAAATGTGTTCATAAATTTCTCTGTAGAACTGATAGTTTCCTAAAGATATCTGTCAAATGTTGTTGAGATTCTGTCAAACAATCAACCTTATGGCCATAATTGTGGTCATTGTTATTAGGTGCCATGAAGTTGATATCTGACTCATAGGGACCCTATATAAAACAGGCGAAACACTATTGTCAGTGCTTCTCTGCTATTCATAAGATTTTCAATGGCAGATTGTTTTTGGGGGAAGTGGATTGCCAGGTCCTTCTCCCAAGCCTACAGTAGCTCGTATTGCTTAATAGTCTCCCATCCAAGTACTAACCAGGCCCAACACTGCTTAGTTGTCAAGATCTGACAGGATAGGACGTCATAGTGCTACTGCTGCAGGCATACACATAATTAGGAGCATGTTAGCTCAGTTGGTAGAGCACTGTGCTTCAGTCTCTGAGGGCCCCGAGTTCAATTCCCACCACCGCAAAAATGGGAGAAGGACCTGGCAATCTATTCCCAAGGCAATCCCGAAACAGTCAGCCATTGAAAACCCTATGAGGGTCGCTATGAGTTAGATACTGACTCGATGGCACCTAACAACAACAACAAACTAAACATACTGATCTTTAAGTTCAGCCTTTCCCATTCTGTTAGAAAGACTTTTTCTTTCATGACTCTAGGCAGAAACAATGATCAAATGGTTTATAAAGTAAATATCAACATTTTTCCAAGGGTTATATTAATATATTCCAGCCAAATTATATTTGTACAATTTCAAGTGAAAAAACGAATCAGTCCTGTCTTGGAGTGAATGATGCCTTTTCTTTGTCACTAATATGGAATATTGTACCAAGAAACTGAGAAATAAATCCCATGACACTATCTTACTGGACATACTGTTCTCATTTGGAAAACATGTAAGGTGCTCATGAATATCCTCTATTTTGTTTACTGGAAAGAGATCTCCTGCCTGAATATCTCTGTTAAACAGGTTGGTGCTTACTCATCACACAACATAAACCAGGAAAGTCCTTGTTTTATAATAGGTAAAGAAGAGTGTTATAAAATATTCAATATCTTAATACTTATTAAGAAAAATAGAAGCTGGACACCATGGTACACACCTGTAGTCCCAGAGACCTGGGAGGCTGAGGCAGAATAATGACAACATTGAGGCCAGAGGCAGCCTGTGCAACTCAGAAGGATCCTATCTCAAAATAAAAACTAAAGAGAGGATTGGGGATGAAGCTCAGTGTAGACCACTAGCGTGGCAGGTATAAGGTCATAGTTTCAACACTCCAGTGTGAAAAAAGAACAAAACAAAACACAGAACTGCCTTTCCTCTACTCTTAACTCTAGCATGAACAAGCTAGATGTTAAGCAAAACAATTTGGAAGGGACTTTCACTTTAGGACTCAGAGCATAGTTGTTGTTAGGTTCTGTTGAGTTAGTGTCGGACTTGTAGTGACCCTGTGTACAACACATGAAACACTGTTGTCAGTGCTTCTCTGCTGTTCATGGGGTTTTCTATGGCTGATTGGTTTTTGGGAGTGGGTTTCCAGGTTCTCCTCCTAAGCCTACAACATGTGGTGTTCCCACGCAGTCTCCCATCCAGCCTTGCTTATCTTCTGAGACTTAACAGGATCAGATGCCACAGTGGTACAGATGCAGGTTTAGAGCATAGTAGAAATATTATTTAAAGAAAAATTATCTAAGTTTTCAAAATTGAGAGATATGTTTCCAGTTTGAAAGTGTCCACTGAAAAATCAGCATAGTAAATTAAAATTGAAACGTATCTGTGAACTTTAAGAACACTAAACATTTTAAGTTTAGAGTTATTAAAAAAAGCCAGGTGCAGTGGCACATGCCTATAATATTACAGACTCAGGAGGCAGAGCTAGGAAGGCCAGAGGCAACCTGCATAACTTAGTGAGACCCTGTCTCAAGAGAAAAAATCTAAAAATGGGCTAGATTGCAACTCAGTGGTGGAGTGCATGCAAAAATCTGCATGAGGCCCTGGATTCAGGCCCTTAATACTTCAAAACACACACACACACACACACACACACACACACACACACACACACACACCAAAACACAGTTCACTTAAGAAGTATTGAAAATCAGAACAACACTTAAATTTTTAGTAGCAACACTGGAGGCTGAAAGACAATAGGGTAATGCTTTAAAATCTGAGAAAAAAATATTTCTGACCTGTAATTCTATACCAAATCACTAAATCAAACTATTAATCAAATGTAAAGGTAGAATAGACATTTTTGGTATACGTGCAAGTTCTCAAAAACTAAAGCCAAAATTATTGTCTTATTTTTCTTCCTTTCTTTTTCTTTCTTCTTCCTTTCTTTTTAAGAAAACAACTACTGGAGAACATACTCTTCCAAAAACAGGGTATAAAACAAATAAAATGAAGGCACAGTATATAGGAAACAGGATCTGTTATCAGAGTGAGGGGAAGAGTATTCCAAGAGGATGATGAGAAGAAGTAAAAATCCTAAGAACTCTGTTACATGGTAGACCTAGGGAGCAGCTCGTCCAATTTGGAACAAGAGGATAGAGTACTCCAAGAGAAATGTAATCTGCAAACCAAGAGATAACCAGACGTGTTTAAAAGAGTGAAAGGATACATGAGCTTTTGGTAAAGATTTGTGGATGAATTAGTGACACTGTGAAGAAAACTAAGATAACAGGAAAGCATTAAAATTATAATCTTCAAGATAACAAAAAAGTAGTGCAAGGAAAGAAACATAATTATATGTAATCATGTTTACTACCTGACTTGACTATGAATAATAAAGTAAAATCTGAATATCTAAAAATTTATGACATACTATGGAGAGGATGGAAGAGAAAGAGTGTGTTTTTTGGGGGGTGGAGCAGGTCTTTTATAATGCAACCAGATCCAGTGTCAAGTGTGGCAGCGTCTGGTGTAGCTGGTAGTGGATGATGAGGATTCTTTGCCTTGGTCTAGTATGCATGTCTATCATTGGATTTATCCTGTTTTAGCATATTTATCCATTTGCACATCTGTCTCTGCAGACTGAAGAGTTTCACCAGGACAGGCAGTTGGTCCCATTCAGTTGTGCAAGCTTGACACCTAATCCAATGATGGCCATAAAGCAAGTGCTCAAGAAGTGTGTAGTGAATAAACCTAAGTTTGCTCAGGTTGAGACATTAAAAACATTTCATATTCTTTCTGGACTAACCTGACTATTCCTTATTCTACATCCTTTGGCAATCTAGTCAGTTAATAATTTAAGTAGAAGGCATTGGGAGGCCATTACTAATCGAACAGCAATGCTCATAGGTCCTTTCTCTGAAGTAAACATTTTAATAATTTTAGTACACAACTCCTTTTACTGTTACCTGGAATCAAGTGTTTCATGGATTCCCCAATCTGCTCTACTTCCTCAATTTCAAATCATTCTAAGTCATCCCTGATTCCTCCCTCTCCTTCCTTCCACATCCATACAGATATGAAGTCTCACCAACTCGACCTACTTAGGATCTCTATTCCCATAGTCTTAATTCAAATAATTGTATTTCATCTAGATGAATGCAGGGATTTTTCTTTTCAGTCTCTCTCCAGGTTATCCCTACTTCAAACAATGTACAAAAAAGGTAGAATGGAGGAGATAAATTAATAGATTGGAGGTGACTTGGATAAAAGAACTCAGTATAATATCTGGCACATCATTGATCCCCAAATATGTTTGAGGATTTTTGTTTGTTTTGTTGTGGAGATCGCTGCATTAATTTTGATAAGATGTTATTTAAGCAGATCTTAAAAGAGAAAATTCGTTTGCTTAAGGGATTTGTTTTACATTCTGTAATAAAACAGGTGCCATTTGGCAAAGGTTTAACTTTGCTTCTTTGCAAAATGAAAGATGTAACTCCTCACAAAATTGAACTGCTGTGGCCAATGCATAGTATCACTTTTAACAAGCATGCTATATTTTTCTGAAGAGCAAAGTTTTCTCATGGATAAAGCACACAAATCATGGAAAAAGAATATATTTCAAATGCAAAGTAACAGCCTACAATTCAAAGGAAGCGGTTCCAGGTCAAAGGAGTGAGTAAAGCGAACGGGAAGAGTTTCTTGTTTGAGTATCACTTCTTCCCGGAGCCATTCACCTCTTCTTCCTGAACATGAATGTTCTGTCTGTCCTCTAAATGGTTCTCATGGTGTCCACAGTGACCCTGGGAGCAGAAGATGAACATTGAAACCAATGTTTCTTTCTGATTATAACAAAGGAATTGAAAATGCATTCTTTCTCCCTCATTCTCCTTGACCTTCCCACATTAAAAGTTATTATTTAAGGCTTCTGTACTGGGAAGGCTAAAAGAAGTCTGTCAAATTCTATTTTGTTTGAAACCATAAAAGGGGATCATGAAAGCTTAAACAGGAAAGTTGAGGTTATGACCCATGGTTAGATAAAATACAAAAATATATGGTGCTGTAGAGATGTGGGTATTTCCAGGCCTTCAGGGTGCTCCTGAGCTAGTGGGCTGTTATCCAACACTGAATCCTGGATGGATTATCCCTTCTTCTGAGCATCTCCATTGATGTACTTCCGTTTTCCCAGAGTTCTTGCAACATGTGGATATTATCATCAGGAGTAACTAATAGTAACAGTTATAATAATATTGAGTGTCCACTCTGTGCCAGGTACAGTGGTTTTATCTTTGGAGCCTTACTTAATTCTTACAATAATCCTGTGAAGTAGGCACAACTATTATTTACATTTTGACAATTAGGAAACTGAGGCTAGAAAGTATAAGTTACTTGCCCAGGTCAGTAAACAATTTGCAGTACAGCCAGAAGTTAGATCCTTCAGCTTTTCATCCCCTGATCCACATGTTACTGGAGTGAAGTGAACTAAGTTGCTGAATGTTAAACCTGGAAAGAGATGCTGCCTCCAGACCTGAGGACCAGACTCTGACCTCTGGAATACCTTTTAGTTTATATTTCAAGAAGCAGAGTTGTTGACTGTCTATAGTCTTACATCAAAGCAGGTATGATGGAACAGAATAACACTCCTGCTGGTGGGTTGTGACTGAATAGAAGTAGGCTGTCGGAGCCAGGTGCGGTGGCTCATGTCTTTAATCCCAGTGACTCAGGAGTTGGAGGTAGGGGGATCGCATGTTTGAGGTGAGAAGCAACCTCCACAATTCAGCAAGACTTTGTCTCAAAATAAAAAGTAAAAGATGGGGTGAGGGTACAGCACAGTGGCAGTGGAAACATGAGGCCCTGGGTTCAGCCTTCAAGTACAAAAGTAGGCTCTAGGAATATGGTTAAATTGGAAATCAGAAGTGCTTAAGTAAATACTGTACTAGAAAAGGTGTGACATTGGGGGAGGTTCTAGGATGTTTTTGAGGATTAAACTGCATTGATGAAGTTAGGAGAATAGAAAGTAGATTTAACAGTCAGGGCAGCAAGGCTGAATGTGAAAACAGAAGCAGTAAGTACCTATAAATAATAGAGATATTTTAACTTTAGGACAGCAGGTCTCTATTTTGGTCTCACAGAAATATATTTAGAGTTTACCCACTTGGGGAGGTATAAAAAATATGGACACCTGGGTCTAGTGATGTGCTGGGGCCAGCTTGTACAGCCTCATGGGCGATGAAATGATGGGAGTATTTATACCATGGAAATTGGCAAATGCTACAAATCAGGATTTATTTCTTTCCTGGAAGAGTTGGGTGCTATCTACTTATCAGCATACCACTGCTATCAGCATACCACCCTCAAAGATTCTAATTTCATTGATCTGGAGAGTAGCCTGGGAATCTGGGTTTTTAAAACTCTCACACATGATTAAAATGTGCATCTAAGTATAACTGCTTAAGGCTAAAGCCTAGGATTCAATTGTAGGTCTCAGCACGGGCATCATCTGGGAACTTGTTAGAAATGCAGAATCTCACCCCATGCCCCTACCCTGGGCTACTGAATCAGAATCTGACCTTTAACAACATATATACAGTACAGTTTGGGAAGCACTGGTCTCAAACATTTGCAACAGGCAAGTACTTATCAACCATGGGCCTAATGATATAAAAATGAAGAGAAAGAGTTGCACAAAAGAGAGAAGGGTGTACTGGTAAATATGAGGAAGCAAAGCCAGTCCACAGGACAGATTTACTTGGAACTATCAACAGGGCTAGGCTTGGATTCTATGTCTTATTTTTATGTTTTAATATCTATAAATACCCCATTCATGTGACTTTTTTATAATATTCTGCATTAATCATCTTTGTTTCTTCTTTAAAGAACTGTGAGAAGGTACAAAAGAAAAATCTGTAGTGCTATATTTCACATCCTGGGTTTTTAAAGCCTTTTTCCCTACTACATTCATAAAATTGGACTAGTCTTGATAGACAAAACTTTAGAGATAAAGCTAGTCAGTATCACACGCTGGTGATGAATACTCATTTCATATGACACAGACATATCTTTATATAGGATCTTGAGTTTACCTATTTTAGCAGGAGTCATTCCCCATGCAAGTAATGTTTTTTTTTGTTTGCCTCTGCTAAAGATAAACTGATAAAAGCCAAACATAAGAGGAGACCTCTGTGACTCTCAGTGTTGCTCAAAAACAGTTCAGTATCAAGATCAAGAAGGGATTTTCACTGAAAAGACTTAAATATACTGCCTAAACCCAATGCAAAGTTAAAAACTCAGTGTTAAAGTTTTATGTTAAAAAGAATTGTAAAATCATAAGCCTAAAAGAGATCTTAGAAATCCAACCCAAATCATCATTGAATCCTAAGAAAGTCTGTCTCTTTCAAGGAACATTCAAATCATTTCCTGAATTTTTTCATCATCTTCCACTAGAAGCTAGACAGGAAAACCTTCATCATTTAAACAGAACAAGACTTTACTGAGAATTTGCTTTATTCCAGGCACTGAGTTGAGTACCTGGAATTCAAAGATGCATGATATATTTCTCATTTTTATTAATTCATGAGTGATCCAAAGTTCATACTGTTATAAACCATCTACTTCCTAAGCTGCCTTCATATGCTTACAAAAACTCTTAAAACGGAAGCCAGGAATCCGAAACTCTTACTGGAAAAAGAATGGTTGCAAGACCAGAACCCCTAGAGGCTACTTAATGAATTGTTATCTTTTTAGCAGAAGTGAAAAATTACTTCCAAAGTAGTGGAATTAATGAATGAAGAGGTAATGGTTCTAGGTTATTTCAATAGAAATATTTTTAGTTGGTTGGCTAAGTGTGGCAGTACAGACCTCTTAATCTGCATGCTGGCAGTTTCTGACTAGAAAATATAATTCAGGTTGCCTGATGTTTTTATCTTGAGCCAAATGTTACTTAATATGATACTGTTAGGAGGATGGGAATAAGTAATGGACAGGAATTGATTCTATGGTTAGACTCTTCTGCCAAATAGAATGAAGCTAAAAAAATCAACACAACAACAACAACAAAAAAAAACAAAAACAAAAACAAAACAAAAAGCAAAACCAAACAATAGTCAAGAGGTTTTAATTTCTAAAATGGAAAAATAAGTAGCATTGTAGCTTGTTATTTCTGTCCTTTTAGAGGACTGGAATTCAGAATTTCAGCAACTTTCCCCAGGAGCACATTGAAAACACTGCACTGAATCATGCCATCAGCTGTGGAATTTGATTTGAGAGTACATCTTTATTTTTTTAAATAAAAGCAATTAGGATTCTAAGACTGTTCTACTTGTTTATTCTTTGTATAGTCCATAATTATTTTCTCCTTTAACCTAGTGTTTTGGAGCTATTTAAGAAGAAAAGCCTGAGATCCCTTGTTAAAAATTAGAAAGCCAGCACTCCTTCATAGACAGAAAGGAGTGGGGCACCTCACTCCTTCCTCTTATTTGCACAGTTCATTCAACAACAATAATAAAAGGAGGAAAAAAACACTATTCCCGTATGTAACCTCAGACATGACTGTAGATTCCCAAACTATTTACAACAAAAATGTGAATAGTTTGTGAGCCAATCCAAATGCATGCTGCCTGGATCATGTCAAACTAAATTCTTTCTCCCCATGGAGCAGAGGTCCTAGCTTGGCATGAATTCTGGCTTGGCAGACAGAGAACTTGTTGCTCCAGTTGTTTCTGATAAGCAAATGACAAAATAAAACATTGGCTTCATTTGAGTCTACACTAACTAGCAAAATGAAGCACTATACAGGCCTCATTGAACTGGGTTCTGTATCTGCAATAAAGAGAAATAGGCTTCAGTTTTAGAAAATTATGAAATAAACTTTCAATTCTTCTTGTTTATAACCCAGATGAGTTAAAAACATATTAAATAACAAAGTATCTCAAAGTCCTTGAAGCTTTCTTCTTGAAATTGAGAATGATTTTTTCTTTTGCTTTCCAGTTATATACAGAAATAGTTACAAATGGAATAAATTCACTGATAATGAATTCACTGATAATGAATTTGTTTGCCAAATATTACGATTTTCACTAAGCTTTGTATTCTTTAAGGCATTTTTGCATCCATTCTGTATTGGATAGGAATCTCAAAAGAAATAGAACCAGTAGGGTATGTACATTGTTGTTGTTGTTGTTAGGTGACATTGAGTTGTATCCAACTCACAGTGACCCTCACAGATAGGCATATTGAAAGAGATTTATTGTGAGGGATTGGCTCCCACATTTGTGGAGGCTGAAAAGTCCCATGATCCATTGTCTGCAACCTGGAGGCCCAACAAAGCTGGTGGTATAATTCTTGTTCAAGTCCTAATTGCCAAGAATGAGGGAATCTATGCTCAAAGGCAGGAAAAGACTAATGCTGCCATCAAGCAGGGAGCAAATTTGCCCTTCCTCCACCTTTTCTTTTTCCTGTTTGGGCCCTCAATGGGTTGAATTATGCTCACCTGCATTGGGGAGGGTGATACTCTTTTTCCCCTTACTGGTTCAAAAGACTAAAAAATGAATTGAAAAGTGTTTTGAACTGAATAACAAGAGAAATACATATATAAAAAATAGTAGGATGCAGTTCAATCACTATTAAGGGAGAAGTTGTATTAAATGCCCATATTAGAAATGAAAGTCCCAAATCAATGACCTCAACTTCTACCAAATAAACAAGAAGTGCAAATTAAATTTAAGATAGGTAGAAGAAATAAAGTAATAAAGATCAGTGCAGAAAATAGAAATAGAAAACAGAAACTATAGAAAAAAAGTAAAGTTTATTTTGCAGTTTAAAACCTTTTGAAATAAACTCTGGGTCTAAATTTGGGAGAAGGACTTGACAGTCCATTCCTGAAACAATCATCCATTGAAAACTCTATGAATAGCAGAGAAGCAATGACAATAGTGCTGGACATGGCATAGTGTTGGGTAGTGTTTCCTCTATTGTACACAGTGTCGCTATGAGTTGGATCCAACTAGACAGCACATAACAACAACAAGTTTAGATACTCCCATGTTTCTGTTAGCTTGTCATGCTGGAGGGGCTTGTGTGTTGCTGTTGTGGTGAAAGCTATGCTACCGGTATTGCAGATAACAGCAGGGCCACCCATGGTGGACAGGTTTCAGCTGAGCTTCCAAGCTAAAACAGACTCTGGAGAAGAACCCAGCAGCCCACTCTTGAAACAATTAGCCATTGAAAACTCTATAAATAGCAAAAAAGCACAGTCAAATATAGTTCCAGAAAATGAGCCCCCCATGCTGGAACACATTCAAGAAACAACTGAGAGTTGCCTCCTCAAAGTAGAGACGATCTTAATGACAGGAATGGAGAAAAGCCCTGGGACCTCCCTTTGCTGATGTGGCACAACTCAAGATGAGAAGAAACAGTGGCTGCAATAATGGCTCAACCATATAAAGATCATTTGCATGGCACAGTGTTGGGTAGTGTTTCATTTTGTTGTATATAGGATCTCCATGAATCAGATCCATTCTATGGCACCTAACAACAAGAAGTCTAGATACCTTCACTGGTGAATTCTACCAAATATTTAAGGGTAAAATAATAACAATTCTGGACAAACCCTTTCAGAAAATGGAAAAAGAAGGAATAAATACCAATACATTTTGTGATCAGCATTACTCTGATAGAAAAATGAGACAAAGACATTACAAGAAAGGAAAACAACAGCGTAATAGGTCTCATAATCCACACCAGATTTAGCAAATTGAACCCAACAATCCATGAAAAAGATAATACATGTGTTCCAGAAATACAGGATTGAGTTGTTTTTTTTTTTTTTTTTTTTTTTTCTGTACCGATGGCTTGAATTCAGGGTGTCATGTATGCTAGGCAAGCACTCTACCATCAAGCCATATCTTCAGCCCCCTTTAAAAATATATATTTTTTGAGACAGGGTCTTACTAAATTACACAAGCTGCCTCTGACCTTGAACTTGCAATCCTCCTGCCTCTACCTCCCAAGTTGCTAGTTTTACAAACCTACCATGGCACCTGGCTACAAAACTGGTTTACAAATTAAAAAATTAGTCACTGTAATTCACTATATTGTAACAAAACAAAACAAAACAGAAACAAAAAACCTATGCAATAATCTCAATATTTGGAAGAAAAGTATTCTGGACATTCCAGAAAATCCAGTATGAATTATTCTTTGAAACTTCTAAGAATGGAGATAAATTCTTGACTGGATAAAGACATCCACAAAAATCAAAGCCTTAAGTAAAAAGGTATACATAAAACAGATAAAAGAAAACTGCTTTGACTAGAAGAAGCTGTCTCTCCTCCAAGCCCTGTTTCATGTGAAGACTAAGGTGATGCCACTAAAAGCCGCTGGAATTCCAGGGATCATAATCTTAAAAATTGTCCTTTGTGCCATCTGGAACCATTTAGTCAAGTTATCTATTCAATGAATAGTGATTGAACCCTCATCATGTGTGGCAGTTGTGCCATGAGCATGGCCAATGATCAGCCTCAGAATGGTGGTGGCATATGGCACCCTAGTTAACACCATAGTCTGGCTCTGTCCTTGCATATAGAATATGTTCTACCAGTGTAGGCTGCATTACAATGAATGGTTACAGAAAGTATAAGATGGTAGAGTGATGACTCATGTAGCTCAAATTGAAAAACATTACTCTGCACAGGGATGCATAAAGCCATTGAATATGTGGGAATTACTTACTCAAGTTTTAATTTGACTTGAAGAGTGGGGTGAAAGTTCTTTTACTACACAATTTGTGGATATATTGATGAATAGATTGCAAATTTACCTGCAATTTTAAAGAAAAACTCTCAAATTTAAAAGAAAATTCAGGCTTATAGCAGACAGCTTCAAGCTCAGTGAGTAGATATTCACTTTCCTCTTTCATCAGGGGTTCCTAAATTAAGAGGTTTGAGAGACATTAAATGAATCATGCATCTTCACTCAGGCCCAGATAATTGATAAGGTGTGGATAGCATCTCATGAAGTATCCAAAAGCCTACCCTTTCAGAAGTACCTGGAAAAATTATGATCTGTTCATTGGAGTAAAAGAAGTAAGCCAAACACTTTCCATATACTGGTTGAAAAATTGGAGGTGGTGTTGGGGTGGGGGGTGGGGTCAATGCAGCCAGAACTGATGTAAATATATTTCCAAATTAATTAGGAGGATCATGTTTGCACCATATGAAAATGCCAGATAAATATTAAATATACTGAGAGAGGGAGAGAAAAAGCAAGAGTGAGAGAGTAAAACAGAGAACGAGAAAGAGAAAGCACTTCCAGCTGGAAACTTGCAGTTTGGTAGCCTCCCAATGAAAGGAAGGCGAGATATTTACATCTTCCTCAAAGCATGGATAGCCAATTTGAAACATCCCAAATCCCAAGAAGTACATTTTCACTATTTACTTAAATTAAACTGGAAGTATTCTACACAGGTAGAATGGGTTTGTCATGGTGAGGGCTGGATTCCAGGACCTACCAGATCCCTTTTAATTCCTAATGGAGCGTGGTTTCACCATAACAATAAACTGTCCATCTCTGTCTGCTATGTGAAAAATTGATGAGTGTACATGCCTAGCGTTTGCCTTGTGAGACTTTGCTATTTACTCAGTTTCAAATGTCACCTTCAGCAAGTAAAGAGTTAAGTGCTAAGAGGCAACCTATTTGTCTCAAATAGGTGCATGTGAATGTGAACAATGACAAAATGCTCAGCAGCACACAATGCAAACAGTAGAGGCACAGCCTCCATGACAAACAGGACAAGGCACCATTTGAAATACCATATCAAGAACTGGAAGGAAATAGCTTCAGGCAAATTCCCATCAGGGAGGTTATTCTTGTTATTAGGTGCCATTGAGTCTGTGCCTGACTCATAGTGACTCTATGTACAACAGGCAAAACAGTATTGTTAGTGCTTCTCTACTTTTTGTAGGGTTTTCAATGGCTGTTTTTTGTTTTTTGTTTTTTCCTTTGTGGGGTGTGGTGAGTGGATTGCTGGGTCCTTCTTCCAAGCCTATGGCACTTGGTGTTCCCAGGCGGTCTCCTATTCAAGTACTAATTAGTCCTGACCCTGCTAGGCTTCCCAGATGTGAAGGGATCAGATGCCACACTGGTATGGTTGCAGGTGAAGGTTCTTAGGTTATCTTTAATGGAAGAGAGCTATTGGCCATCTAGCTGGGTCTCTTGCTACTACCAACACAAGTTGAGCCCTTTGTTAATCCAGACTTACTTTTTAAAGGGACAAAAACATTTTCAATTAACAGTATTTGCCTGAGGGCTTCCACTGGGCATCTTGTTCAGCTTTCTGTCAGGCAGATGTTCACTTGAATCACACTCAAGAAAGAAGCAGACAGATTCATTAAGAGACAGGCAGACACAAATTCCTCTATGGAAAATTCACCACAAATTTTTCTTGAGTGCTTGCCTTTTTTGATTGCTGTCATGGATGTTTCACTTCAGGCTATAGTCATGCCTCTTTCATTTTGAAAGCTACTGAAGGCCTCCATCATATGCCAGATTTCCACAAGTAGAACATTGGGTAGGGCAGAGCTGCAGAGCAGCAGGGAGGGTAGGCATATTGGTGGCGGATGCCCTGTCCCTATACTATGTTCCATTCTCCCTGGCATTGCCCCCCACCCCAGAAGTTGTCATTAATTCCTTCCAGCTTCCACTCCAAGCAAATCCTACCTCCCTGATTACATTCCAGGCTTAGTTTGCTGGGCCACTGCCGAGCTTGGTTACACATGTGTAGCTACTATTGAAACTTAATATTGCACAGTAGAATGCTGGATTCTGAGTTGGCTTGTTTATCTGTGGGCTGATTAGGTGGAGTGGAAGACAACTACCTCTCAGCTAAAAGCTTGTGCTTTCTATTATAGTGTGAATGACTGCTCTGATTTGCTTTCAAAGCCTGAAAGAGGAAAACAAGGACTATTTACCCTGTTGATTTTCCCAAACATCAGCACATTCTCCCTACAGATTCAGCAGACCACTGCTTTATAGCTCCTTAAAACTCTATCCGGATGTAGTCACATTCTGTGTGGTCTTAGTAAGGAGTTACACACTAAATTGTGGGCTGCCTGGGAGATGGGAGTAACCATTGTTAGGTGAGAGTGTATGTATTGTAAGCAACATAACAGAAACCCTGTAGTATGAAGGCCAGCTCAGCAATCTCCTAGGCACCTATAGACACCTATTATATTGGTTCTAGAATCCTTTTCCAGGTTCAGAAGTTGTTCTTTGAAACCTGCTGGGTTCAGTTCGTGGAATGCAGATTTTGTACTACCTTTATGCAATAGGATCGGAGCAGGCAGGTTATGATAGCGATTCTTTCATCATTGGTCAAATTGTAAAATACATCAAGATCATTTTTGAAAAAATGTCCTGTGACTAACAAGAGAAAGAGAAATTAGACAGAGTAAATAAGCATTTAACTGGCTTGACTAAAACCTTTCAATTTATAAGGAACCATTTTTCCAGTGCGCAGTTTAGGTTCGTAATTTTGAAATGATTTAGGTTCTTGATTTTGAAGTAGTACTATGTTCCTACATAGTCTTAATCAGGTTTCTTTCTTTGATGTTTTCTGTTTGTTTGTTTTTGGAAAAGCTTGACCATTTGGAGGGCTTTCTGAAAAAAAAAACTGTACTCACAAACTGCAGACCAGACATGTTATCTCTCCATCTGGCCATATTTCCGGTGCTGCTTGTGAAGTTAGTATGCTTGCTTGGTGCTATGGCACAGGACACTGTAAACCCAGTGGCTCAGGAGCCAAAGGTAGGAGGATTATAAATTCAAGGCCAGAGGCAGCCAGTGTAACTTAGCAAGACCCTGCCTCAAAATAAACAATAAAAAATGGGTTGAGGAGGGTGCAGCCCAGTGGTAGAGCACTTGTAAAGTATGCACGAGGGCCAGAGTTCAACCCCTAAGAACCATCAAGAAAAGAAAAGAAAAGAAAAGAAAAGAACAAAATGGCATAGTATTTGCATATAACCTAGACAAATCCTTTCATGGCGATTCCTCATGTTTACTGATTGTAAAACTCTGTATTGTCAAGAGAATAATCCTCTCTAAACTTATTTATAAATTCAAAGTAATCTGTATCAAAATCTCATTTAGCATTTTAATATAAGTTAACCAGTTAATCTTAAAATTTATATATACAAATACCAAGGACCTACATCGACCAAAATAATTTTGGGAAAAAAATGAACAAAGTCAGAAGATACACTTTCTTGCTACTTGGTCTCAAAACTTACTTTAAATCCACAGCAATCTAGACACTGTAGTATTGATGAAAGAGGAAACTCTGTACATTAAGATCCTTGCAAGGATAGACACTTAGATCAATGGATCAAAATTGAAAGTTTAGAAATAAATCCTTACATGTATGGTCAATTTTCATCAAAGTTACCATGATAGGTCAATGGGAGAGAAGGATCATGTTTCAACAGATAACACAGGGACAATTGACTATCTATATACAAAATATGATCGTTATGTCAAGCCATATGCAAAACTTAACGCAAAATGGGTCATACAACTAAATTTAAGAACTGTTGTTGTTGTTAGGTGCCGTCGAGTCAGTGTCTGACTCATAGAGACCCTCTGTACAACAGGGGAAACACTATTGTCAGTGCTTCTCTGCTGCTCATAGGGTTTTCAATGGCAGATTGATTTTTGGGAGGGGGTTGCCAGGTCCTTCTCCCAAGCGTACAGCTTCTGGTGTTCCCAGGCGGTCTCCCATCCAGGTACTAACCAGGCCCAACCCTGCTTAGCTTCCGAGATCTATTGGGATCGGATGCCACAGGGCTATGGCTGCAGGCAAATTTAAGAACTAGAACTATATAAAAGTAGAAGAAAGATAGGAGAAAATTTTCGTGGCCTTGGGATTAGGTAAAATGTTCCTAGATGTGGCAGAAAAAGCACAAACCATTAAGTGTAAAAATTACAATCCATTAATAATGGCTACTAATTTAAAATCTATTTCAAAATATAATACTATTAATTTTCTTGTTGTTGTTATTGTTAGGTGCCGTTAAGTTGGTATCCAACTCATAGTGACCTTATAGAAAACAGGCAAAATGGTATTGTTACTGCTTCTCTGCTATTCATCAGGTTTTCAATGGCAGATTGTGTTTTGGGAGCGGGTTTCCAGGTACTTCTCCCAGGCCTACAGCACGTGGTGTTCCCAGGCTGTCTCCCATCCAAGTACTAACCAGGCCTGACCCTGCTTAGCTTCCGAGATCTGATGAGATGGGATGTCACAGTGGTATGGCTGCAGGCTTAATTTTCTTAGTGGCATCTATTTAAGTGCAAAAGATAATATATAGCTAGGAGAAAATCTTTGCAAATCACATCTCTAATATATGACATATATCTAGCATACATAAAGAACCCTTAGAGCTTAACAATATAAAATCAAGCTAATTAAGGAAGAGACAAAAAGATTTGAAAACATATTTTGCCAGCAAAGACATATGGACTGCTAACAAGCATATGAAAAGACGCTTTACATCATTCTTACTAGGGAAGTGAAAATTAAGATCATGATGTGAAACCAGTACATACTACTAGAATCACTATAATCAGAGATACTATCAAGCATTGATGATGATGTGGAGGAAATGTAAGGCTCACATGGCTGGTGAAAATATAAAGTGGTGCTGAAGCTTGAAAAACAGTTTGTCAGTTTATGAAAATATTAAATATAAACATTATAAAATCCAGCAATTCCACTCCTAACATAAACAAAAATTTTTGCTAGCAAATGACATGCATATGATTGAATGTATGTATAAGCATTTTTCATAATAGCTCCAGACTAGAAATAATCAAAATGTCTATTAACTGGTAAATGGATATGCAAAAATGTAATATTTCTATGTAATGGAATTCTATTCAAGAATAAAAAGGGATAAGAAACTGATACATCTATAATATGGATGAATCTCAGAAACATGCTGAGTGAAAGAATTCAAATGCAAATGACAACATATTGTATGATTGCATTTATGTAAAATGTTTAGCAAGGACAAATATGTAAGGACAGGATGTAAATCAGTAGTTGTCTAGGCAGAGAACAACTTTAGACAGGCATGAGGGAATTTTCTATAGCAATGAAAATGTTTTAAACCTGCATCTGGATGTACAACTCTATAAATTTAGCAAAAAAAAAATATTGAATTACACAGCTACATTGGGTGTATTTTATGATATTTAAATTATATCTCATTAACATTATTAAAAATAAAGAGTAGTTCTTAGTTATAACAAAGCTGAAATTTTCTGGACTTTGTCCTACCTATTCAGTACTACATAAGTGTCAGTTATTGTTAAAAGGTTTGTGAAAATTGTTTTTTGCTTATCACAATAACTCTCTGAAGTAGGAATTATTTTCCCACTTTATGTATGAAGAAAGGGCCACAGAGAAAATGAGCAAAAATTCAGGGTCACTCATGTAGCAGTAAACTGGAGCAAGAGTTTGAACCTCTTTTTGTTTGGTGACAAGGCACCTTAGTGTCTCTCAGTGGACTCCTGAGCAAATTAATTCTAACTTTATTTCATATGTGAAATAGACTACCTAACTCCCCATAATTCCTTCCTTTAAGAACTTTGTAGACTTGCTGACTTCATTTTCCTCCTTTCTTCCTGGGTCATTCACTTTCCCGTCAATTCTATGCCATATTGCTTGTAATCTTCAATGGTGTTTCCATTCTGGTTTTTTTCTTTTTTTTTTTTTGCACCAAGTAAATGCAGCAGTATTTGGAATCTTGGGTCAACAAAGCAGAGAACTCCAGGCTATGAGAGAAAGTCCTTTCTTAGTATTTGGAAAAGCAAGTTTTCCATGGCTTAAGTTTTACATTAACAGTAGGCCTATTGAGTCTATTGAATATTGCAACTTTTTGAAGAAATATAAATTGATTAAACAGTGCATATTATAGAAACCCATTTGTCTCTAAATAGGTTCACATGAAACATGGTCTATTCCACAGGTTAATTTTCTAAATTAAATCCTCCTCTCAAGTCAAACACTAAGAAGAACCAGACTTCATAAATGAATAATGATTTTTTTATTAATAACAAAAACAGCTTAAAGTTGAAAGGTCCACTGGGCAGATCTGAAATGTGGGAACAATTCATAATTGAGGTCCTAATGTTCCATTAAAAAAATCTCTTTGAGGTATCATCAGACAAACTTCAAAATTCTCCCTAGCCCTTTCCAAATAAAGATGCCAGTTTGACCACACATTTTAAACATGTGTCTGGAGAATTTTGTGTCGCTCCTTTTATAAACTTAAAGAGAAATATATTCCCTATTACCAAAGAAAATTAGTCTTTTGGGAGGATTTAGAAATGGAAAAAATGTAGAAAATAATCCACAAGTAAATACTGAGGCAGTTTCTATTTGTACCTATGCCTGCACTGGTTATAAATTAAGCTCTTTTGAATACTACCCACACATGTTGTACATAAATGCACTCTGGAAGAAAAGTAAGATGAAAGAAACCCTGACCAGAGGGTGGTATGATAAGGAATCTGAGCGATTTCCCCGAACAGTTGTCAAAGGCTCTCTTCAGCTAAGCCCACCACATGGTGAACCATGTCCAGTAAGGGACCACATTAACAGCCATTTAGGGGGATAATAACCACAATGGTGGTGGTGTTACACAGTTATAACCAGAGAGTTACATCTTTATTCAGGTAGAGAAGGAGATGGATAATTTTTACTTTAATTAAAAGATAAATCCTTTGTTTCCATTTATCCTTTTGCTTTTACTTAAATCCTATTATAGTGACTTTTTGTGTGCGTGTGTGTGGTACTGGGGGTTGAACCCAGGGCCTTGCGCCTGCATGCTTTGCAAGTGCTGGACCACTGAGCTGCATCCGTAGGTGCATTTTTTTTTTTAGTTTTTGAGACAGGGTCTTGCTAAATTATACAGACTGCTTCTGCTCTCGAACTGGTGATGCTCCTGCCTCCACCTCCTGTGCCGCTGGGATTACAGACGTGTGCCACCATGCCTGGCTCCATTATAATGACTTTTGATTGCACATATTGGTATAAGGGTTTACATCAATGTCTCTCTTTCAGAGAATGGGGAATTAAGAGAAAAATAACCTGTTGTTGGAAAATTAAAAGTGACCATTGGGCCTGTGAATGAGAATTACATGACAAGCCCAGAGGCTGGCAGTTGGCAAAGGGCCCTCATCCTGCAGGCCCAAGCCCAGGCTCCTAGCAGCACAGCTCCTGCAGAGGTTGGGCAGGAATAAGGGAGTGACAAATTTGTCTTTCTCACACTGTCTGAAGTAGAAACTGCTCTCAATGTTGTCTAGACCTCTGAAGGCTGGAGTGGTCGGTACAGACCACCAGAGTATTATGTAAATATCCACATTAGGACACCTGCAGCTGTACCACTGTGGCATCCAATCCTGTCAGATCTCAGAAGCTAAGCAGGGTTTGGCCTGGTTAGTACTTGGATGGGAGACTGCCTGGGAACATTGTAGGCTTGGGAGAAGGACCTGGCAACGCATTCCCAAAAAACAATCAGCCACTGACAATAGTACCTGGCATTGGAACAGTGTCAGGTAGTGTTTCATCATTTGTACATAGGGTGGCTATGAGTCAGTCCCAACTCGAGGGCACCTAACAACCACCACCACATTGGGATATAGTTTTTCCTACCCTAGACAGGCAGTTGGGCATGACACAGAGTTAGGGGGATGGATGATGTGTCTTAATGTGGACTTCAGGATAATTGCTTTCCCTCTTTCCCAACACCCCAGGCTGGGCATCTGGAGGGACTAGCCCTGGGCCTCTCCTCTGAGTGAACTCCTGAAGTACTGATGTACCTTTCAGTGTGATATGTTTTCCTCACCATGACCTGTGAAGTGGGTGTAGTTGTTACCATCCATATGTGCAGTTGATACTTCTGAGTCGCAGAGAGGCCAAGGGACCTGCTGCAAAGAGTTCATGGCATTCATGATAGAGCTAGGATAGCACCCTGTTTCCTGATTCCTCATCCTGGTGTCCCCTCCATTAAATCATACTAACTCACTGAAATCAATATTGTAGACAGGGGTCACCACTTATTCTTTTAAGTGTAGTTATGGGAGAAAGACTGGACTGTAGTTAAGATAACCAGAAGACCTTGTTGTACCAGCAGCTTAGAAAACCCAACTCTGTACAGATGGTTTTACCATTTTCCCTCATATTCCTTCCTTGTTCTTTTTCTTGGTTGGTATCCCACTGCATGTGTCCTTGGAGACCAAAGTAGAACTGCCAATTGCCACTCTGGCTAAGGGGCTCCATGGTTTCCATTCAGAGGTAGGGGTTATAATTGCACATTTGAAATTTGGTTTGGATTTAATTTTAGGCCACAATTCTCACATATCCAAAAGGGAAAATAATTCCTCTCCATGAAGACATTTTTTAAGCTTTCAACATTCAAATATAAAAAGTTACAATTCAAATTGTAAATTATTATTATATTATTATTTATAGCTGTCACTTTTCAAAGATCATTGTTCAAATGCAGCAGTTGTGCCTGTTGGAACATTATCAGGAACTATTACTCTGAAAACTGCAGAAAATGTGATAAATACAGAAGAGAAGCTGTCACTTCGGCAGCATTGTGTTGTAAAATCTTCTCAAACATCCAAAAACAAATCTGTCTTCTATGCAGCTGCTTAGTGAGATTTTGTATACACAAGGCTTTGGGAGAAGGAGATTATAATAACTAGCTAAAAAGGATTTTGAATATTATTCTTAATCATTAATTATTGCTTATATAACATTTTAAAGTTTGAAACATGCTACACACACATTTAAGTGGTTTTTATTATCCTTGTTATATGTGGAAGAACTGACACTCAGCAAAGCAAAGCAACTTATCCAGCTTGTCACACAGTTCCTAAGGAATAGAATTGACTCAAAAACACAAGCTGTATTCATGACACCTCAATGCTTCTAACAAAGAATTCTTTAGAAAATGAAAGGTCTTCTGTTAGTTACGTGTCTCTGTGTGAATGTGTATTGGTCTGTGGAACAAAATCTTTTGAAGTTGCCCAGTGCTGGACTTGGCACCACCTGTAAGGTAGAATGCAGGTGGTTCTCCTCATGCCACCGTACCTGGGATTGGCTCTGTGACCCCCCAGCTTGTCATCCAGTAAAACTCAAATGGTAAAAATACTTCTCTTGACTTTGACGTGCCCTAGTCTGTTATTCAGAATGAGAACTTAGGAGCCAAAATTGTTTACCTACTTCTCTGAAGCCTGCTCTTGAACTAGCACAAAGCTTAGCTACTCTGGCTCTCACCTATTTTCTCTGAAGGAAAGACAAGTGTGGGCTCCTTTTTCTGTATCACCTTAGACCTTTATTTAATTTTTTTCTCATAGCATATTCCAAATTTTATTGTGACTTATTGCTTATTGTTCATACCTTAACTGCCCATGATACTATGATTCCTTCTAGAACAGAGACTGAACTCAGAGACTGAAGGAGCATTTGCACTAAGGTATCCTCATGTGACTGGGATCTGTCAGGCTGGAGAGGTATACTGGCTTGATCAATTGCCTAATCTGTTTTTGATAAGGAGAAAATTCTGATCTGGAGTTAGGTAAGCAATATTTCTCCTCATTTAAATTTTCTTTTTCTTTTTGTTAAGCATCTTCCTTTATAGGTAGGATGCTGCCTTTCCATTAACTGAAGGATAGTCACACATCCCTATTTTTCCAATAGTGGGAATGTACTAGATCAAATCATTTGTATTTTTGTACCTTCCCCCTACCTGAACAATAGCATTATTTACAGGTGCACAAACCCAGAGTGAAAGTGTAATCTGAGTTCAACATATTAAAAAAATGCATAAAAGGAGGAAGTCCCAGCCAAATCAGACTCGAGGAAAGTGGAGCACTTGTCATAGGTGGCATTGAAGGAAGAGGCTCTCACCATGATGACCAAAGATGAGATAGCCTTTCATCTTTGGTCTCCAGTGTAGATCTGTAGCACTGTGAATAAAAGACTAGAGTACAAATCTCTTAATGACAAATATAATGTCTACTTAGTAAGAGGTAGAATGAGTCTGCTCTTCTGACTCCAAAGCCCATCACTAGCACTTCTGTAGGACTTGTTTCCAAATACTTGTACACACATTTTCCTAATCCAATTTCATGGAAGAAGCATAACATAGACGTAAATAACTTGTTGTACAGGCTTTCAGTCAGACCCACCTAGGTTAGAATCCTGGTTTCCATGTATTTTCTATATGACCCTAGGCAAAGATTAACTTCTTTGAGCCTCCTGTCTATCTCAGGAGTTTGTAAGCTTAAATAAGATAGTCGACATAAGATATTTGAGTAAGTTCCTAGCATAGAATAATTGCTTAATAAAAAGTCATTCCGAAATTATGCCTCTCTGCTGCCCCATCTCAGAGAACTATGCTGATAAGTAAAGGAAGACACAAATTAGATGCTAACTCTGCACCGGGTTTCAGGCATTGTTGCCTCAGAGCCCTGATAGTCTCTATTTGGTCATGGTTCCCAATGACTTGAGTCAGCCTCCTGCCTCTCTCGGGACCAAGCCTGCCGTTTCTCCTCATCACATGACTTTCTTCTCTCTAACATTCTCATCTATCACATAATTCCTGGTCTCTACCCCAGGCAAGCAGTGGCCCAGGACTTGGAAGCAAGATGTTTCATGAAGACAGCCAGGAAGACAGCTTTTCTTAGAGAGCCTTTTTTTGGAAATGAAATTCTTCCTTTCAAGTAAAATAACACTGACTGAAATCACTGGGCTATGCCAGCAACATCAGGGCATCATTAAAAGAAAAGCTTTGACTAAGCAATGTTTATAATTTCAGAGTTGTTTAGAGTTTATGGTATAATTTATGCCATGTGTTCTATCATTAACAGTTTTAAGAGCAACCTTTTTTTTTTTTTTATTCAGCTGAGTACAAAACACCCACTTATGGCATGGCATCTCCCAGAATAAGGGAGACACACTCTTTCATTGAACTGGGAGGTTCCTTAGGACATCATTATTTGTTGGTTAGAATTCCCCTTTAACCATCTAACTGGATTAAGACAAGAGAACAGCTTAAAGAGAGAAGAGATCACTTTCAGGCTCTTCTTGCCCAGAATTTGTACTGTAAGTTGTCTGTGGTAGGCTAATGGGGTTTGCTGGTAGGAGCCTGACTTAATTCGTGTTTAAGATTCTGGAACAAGATAAACAAGATCTGAATAGACAATTCTCAAAAGAAGATATGGAAATAGCCAAGAAGTATATGAAAAAAGTTTTAGTATCACTAATCATCAGTGAAATGTGAATTAAACCACAATGAGATGCCAGCCTCACTTCAATTACAATGAATATTATCAAAAAGATAAAAAATTTAAAAATGATGGCAAAGATTTGGAGAAAGGGGAATTCTTATACATTATTTGTAGGAATGTAAATTAGCATAGCTATTATGGAAAAGAGTATGGACATTCCCTAAAAATCTAAAACTGGAACTATCATATGATCCAGCAACCACTATTGAGTATATATCCAAAGAAAATGAGATAATTACATCAAAGAGATATCTGTACTCTCATATTTATTACAGTATTATTCATGAAATGGTCAAGATATGGAATTTGCTAAGGTTTCCATCAATGGATGAATGGATAAAGAAAATATGGTATGTATGCACGTATGTGTTTCATCCTCTATCATGACACACGCTCTGTGTCACACGTTACTTCTGGCACAGCAATTTCTGTCAAGTAAAAATATTACAGTGTGTCCTCATCGATGTTACTTACCTGATCTTGTACCATGAAACTTCTGGCTCTTCCTCAAGGTCAAAATAAACATGAAAGGTAAATGTTTTCATTTAATTCAGGACATGGGTGCCATAACAGCACACCTAAACACATTCACAAAAGAGAACTTCCTGAACTACTTCAGAAGGTGGCAAGAATGGTAGGATAAGTGTGTTTGAATTTAGAGGTAATAATTTGAGAGGGATTAATGGCAATGTGTCTTTACTGTGTAATTCTTTTATTTAAGCAGCCATCATATCTTTTGATCACACCTTGTAATTTATATACATACACACACATAAAAACGATATATATATATATATATAATATATATATATATATATATATATATATATATATATATATGGGCTGGGATTTAGCTCAATTGGTAGAGCACTGTGCTGCAGTCTTTGAGGTCCTGAGTTCAATTCCCAGAACCGCAAAAATGGGAGAAGGGCCTGGCAATCCACTCCCAAGGCAATCCCAAAACAGTCAGACATTGAAAACCCTATGAGGGTCGCTATGAGTTGGATACTGACTTGATGGCACCTAACAACAACAACAAATATATATATATATATATATATATATATATATATATATATATATATATATATATTTCAACTAAAAAACAAGGATATCCTATAACTCGTATCAAATTTGTATAAAAAATTTGATGGAAATGAAAGACATCATATTAAGTGAAATAAGCAAGGCACAAAGTAACACATACTACATAGTTTTACTCATTTGTGGAAACTAAAACATCAATAGCATAGAAGAAGAAAGTACAATAGTGACCACTAGAGACAGAATGATAAGGGAGGAGATGTAAAAAAGTTAGATAAAGGACACCAAAACACAGTTAGAGGGGATGAATCTGTTCTGTAGCACAGTAGGGTAGCCACAGTCTCTAACAATCTATGATGCATTACAAAATAACTAGAAAAGAGGAGTCTAAAATTTCCTAACAAAGAAATTGTTACATAAACCAAAATAGAAAATGTAATTAAAAAGTCCCAACAAAGAAGAGCCCAGGACCTGATGGGCTCACAGCAGAATTCTACCAAACCTTCAAAGAAGAATTAATACCACTTCTCCTCAAATTATTTCAAAAAGTAGAAAAGGAGGGAGCACTCCCAAAATCATTGTATGAAATCACCATCATCTTGATACTTAAACCAGGCAAGGACACATCAAAGAAAGAAAATTATAGACCAATTTCCCTAATGAACACAAATGCAAAAATTCTCAACAAAATCCTGCCAAATGGAATTCAGCAACAGGTTAAAATATTATTCATCATGATCAGGTGGAATTTATTCCACAGATACAAGGCTGGTTCAACATATAAAAATTGATCAATGTAATTAAACATATCAAGAGACTTGCAAACAGAAACCACATGATCATCTCAATCGATAATGAGAAGGCCCTTGACAAAGTGCAATACCTTTTCTTAATAAAAACTGTAGAGATTTAGGCAAAACAGGAAAATATCTTAACATCATAAAGACCACTTATGTAAGAACTACAGCCAATATCATATTAAATGGAGAAAAATTGAACCATTTCCTCTAAGATCAGGAACAAGACAAGGTTTCCCACTCTCTCCTATCTTTTTTAACATTGTAATTGAACTCTTAGCCAGAGCAATCAGACTAGAGAACTAAATCTAAGGGATACAGATAGACAAAGAAGAGATCAAATTATCTTTATTTGCAGATAACGTGATACTTTACCTAACAGACACCAAAAACTCCTCTAGAAAACTTCTAGACCTAATTAACTCCTTCAACAAAGTGGCACAATAAAAATTAACACTCAAAAATCGGTAGCCTTCCTGTATACCAACTGTGAGCAAGAAGAGAAGGAAATTAAGGCTATAATCCCTTTCATTATATCCCACAAAAAAACTTAAATACTTAGGAATCAATCTAACCAAAGATCCTGCAAATCTCTACAAGGAAAACTTCAAAATATTAAAGAAATAAATTGCAGAGGATACTAGAAAGTGGAAGGATTTCCCCTGCTCATGGATTGTGAGAATCAATATTATAAAAATGGCTATACTACAAAAAGAAATATACAGATTTAATGCAATTCCCATTAAAATTTCAATGACAGACTTTGCAAAAATAGAAAAAAAATCCAAAAATTCATATAGAAACAGAAAAAGGTGCATATAGCCAAAACACTCTTAAACTGCAAAACTAGTGCAAGCAGGATCAATTCTTGATTTAAACTATACTACAGGGCTATATTATGGGAGAAGGACCTGGCAATCCACTCCCAAGGCAATCCCGAAACAATCTGCCATTGAAAACCCTATGAGGGTCGCTATGAGTCGGATACCAACTCGACGGCACTTAACAACAACAACAACAGGGCTGTATTAGCAAAACAGCTTCATACTGGCACAAAAATAGGCCTGAAGACCAGTGAAACAGAATTGAGGATATTAACACATCTATAGCTACCTGATCTTTGACAAAGGAGCTAAGCAGGCAAATTGGAGAAGATATATCCTCTTCAACAAATGGTGCAGGGAAATTTGGATTTCAACCTGCAGAAAAAATGAAAACAGATCAATGCCTCTCAAACTGCATTAAAGTTAACTCAAAATGGATGAAAGATCTCAATATAAAAACCAGAAGCCTTAAAATTACAAGAAAGATAGGCAACATACTCCAACATACCGGAATAGGAAAGCATTTCCTTAATAAGACTCCAATTGCTCAGAAAATTCCCACAAGAATAGATAAACGGGATTATATGAAATTAAAAAGCTATTTACAGCAAAAGAAGCAATAACAGAGTTAAAGAATACTTCACGGAGTAGGGGAAAATTTTTGTATCCACACATCTGACAGAGGAATAATTTCTAGAATTTACAAAGAACTCAAGAAAGCAAATCCCAGGCCAACAAATAATCCAATACACAGGTGGGAAAGGGAACTGAACTGACTGTTCTCAAATGAAGAAGTTCATAAGGCCATGAAGCACATGAAAAAAATGCTCAATATCCCTAACCATTAGGGAAATGCAAATCAAAATAACTGAGATTCCATCTAACTCCAGTAAGAATGGCCAAGATCAACAAAACAAATAATAACAAATGCTGGTGAGGTTGTAGAGAAAAAGGAACTCTCTTACACTGTTGGTGGGGCTGTAATTTGGTTCAACCACTTTGGAAATCAATATGGAGATACCTCAGAAAACTAAAAATAGAACTGCCATAGGAACCAGCCAGAACACTTATGGGAATATACCAAAAGAGAGACAAGTCATCATACCACAAAGACACTTATGTCTCCATATTCAATGCAGTACTTTTCACAATAGCAGGGATATGGAACTAACCAAGTTGCCCATTAACAGAAGGATGGATAACAAATAATGGTACATATACACAATGTAATACTACTAAGCAATAAAAATAATGAAATAATGTCATTTTCAGCAGAACAGATGGAATTGGAAAACATAATCTTAAGCAAATGAACACAAGCTCAAAAAGAGAAATACCGTATGTTCTGAATCATACTTAAAGGAAGAAAAAAATCCTATACATAAATTGATATATAAAAAATGCACAATTAAACTTAGCGTAGAAGAGACAATTTAAGGTGTGGAAAGAAGGAGAGAGGGATCTAGCAGAGGGAAGTGAAGATTGGAGAAGATGGGAGGGGAAGGAGGGTCAATGTGGAGGGAAAAAGGGGAAGAGGTCAATCTCAATATAAACAGCACAACTTCATGGGTATATTGGAAAAATAGGGGAAATATAACCCAAATAAGCATCAGAGCTTTACTACATACTAGCTATAAGGCTCCATATACTTTGTGGGTTGATGAAAGTTTTGTTAGAAGTGATGTAAACGATGCATAATGGAAAAAGCCAATACTTCTTACTCTGTACCCCATCACATTTACTAATAAAGGAAAAAAATCGTAACTTGACACAAAGGGTTAGCATCTAGATGGGCGCAAAATCAAAAAAAGCACAATCAAGACAAAGAGTATAGAAGGATTTACTGCCTGCAGGTGGAGAGTCCTGGGGATGATTCTTCAAATGGAGCTCTTTCCAAGCAAAGAAAGTTTGGGGATTTTATTGGAAAAACCTACATGTATTCACAAGGAGAGGATTTTCATACCAGGTACATTCTCTGAGTATGCTCAATTTAAGATATACACTGCTGAGCATATTCAGTTAAAGTCATAGTTCAAGAAGGAATGATGGCAGACCGGCCTGCCCCTGAATGTGTTGCTCTGTGTTGCAGTAGAATGGTGGGCAGAAATGTTTTACTTATCTGTGGTCTGCATCATAAGTCCCTGCCAGAAATTCTTTGGGTCACTGCTGATGATCCCTGCCCCATTGGGCTGTATCTCACCCTCCTTCAGCCATGAAACAGACAGCTGGAATCCAAGAGCCTCCCATAACTCTGCCAGAGGTCAGACCCCAGATAACACTACTACTGAGTGGACTCCTTTCAAGCAGCCAGGGATGACAGGGTAAAGGAGAAAGGTCTCAGTTGCAGGAATTTGGGAAAGTGCTTCCATCTCAGACCTCCATGGCCCCAGTTGAGCAGCCATGAGGAGTGGGCAGGCACCAGCCCTGATGTCCCACCGAAGTCATAGCCTCTGGAATACAGAAGCAAATAGCACCTGGGGCTAGCTGGGCTACAGAAAGGGGCAGAGAGGATATAAAGAGCGATCCTCAGAAATGGCCTTCACCTTTCCTATCTCTGGTTGCCAACAAAATGATTAGTATCTGAGGAAATGAAAATGTTAATAACTTTTAATTGACCTTCACACATTATATGCATATATTGAATTATTATACCTTACCTTCATAAATATGTACAAATAGTATGTGTCACTAAAACAGAAAAAACAAACAAAAATGAGCAGAGGATATCTCTGGAGCTGAGCAAAGGCTTAGAAGTATTTTTAAAGATGCTTCAGGGGCAATGGGATGTTGTTCATTTATGAAGCATGGCACAGGTACCACAGCTGTGAGGAGCTGATCTATGACTTCTATCTGCAGCATTTTTGGAGGTACAAAACAGACTATTGAAAAGGCTCAGTGTCTTCTCAGAGATCTGACTACATGGAAAAATAGACTATGTAGAATAAGTAACAATGGAACAGTAAACTAGTTGAACAAGTAATGCAGCTTATAAAAAAGTATACAAACAAAACCCTTTAACATAACACACACACACACACACACACACACACACACACACACACACGCCCCTAACCTCTGCTTTAGTTTCACTGAAGAAGAACATTTGAATTGTTCCTTTTGCAGTGATAACATTATAATATGATTAGGTGATAATATTAGCTGTACAAGGTGGAACTGTGATAGAAGGAGCTGTGAGTCCCAATTTATTTCCATGCCCATGTTTCACATGCATAGCCCAACATGTTCTCAGTAATTATCCTCAGCCCAAACATTCCTGGGTGCTGACTCTTAGTCCTTCCCATGTCATAGAAAAACTGCAGGCATGAGGAACTTGGCTCTGGGAATCCCATGACAAATACTGGGATTGGAAATATAAGGATACAAGACAATGGCCATCTAAACCACACACCCATTGCCTGAGTCATTTTGAGTGCCTCCCTCCTTTCAACTCACAACTGGTTATCCCTAAGCTCTGTCTTCCCTCTAAAAACCCTTTGCATGGGCATCTTTTGCCATAGTTGGTGGTGCTGCCATGGTTTCTTGCTACGGGTATATTAAAGGTTTCCTCACTAAGCTCCCTAGACTTCTCATTTGTCCTTTTCTACCCTACTCTCTCTACCATCTCCCTGATGATTTCCCTAAAACACAAACCAATCCAAATCTACTCTTTTTACTCCTTTGCCTAACGATCTCTAAAGTCCTGAAATTGCCACAGGAAACAGTTCAAACTGCTTCCAAGAGACTTTCCAGTGGTCTGCAGTCTATGTCTGCATATTCTTCCATTGACTGACAGTTACCATTAATCCTTCTGAGCTTCAGCCTCCACAGCCAGAAAGAGCGGATAATAATCATACTGATTTCACAAGGTTGCTATGGGGGGTTGCTAAGAAACAGCAGGTCAAATTCTTAGTATAACCAGACACAGAAGCAATGTTTAGTGAATGCCATTATTATTGCCCTCAGCACATTACCCTTACATTAAGTGACTTGCAGTACTGGAATGGGTGAAGATGTTTCTTTCTTACCTCAGAGATTTTGTACCTGCTATTTTATTAATTTTATTAATTGGTACATCAATTGGATGATCAGATATCTACTATGGCCTCAGCATCAACCAAAGACATCAAGTGCCAAAGATACAGCCATGAACAAGATATGCATATACTAGCTCTTGTGAAGTTTACATTCTAGAAGTAATGACCTAGGGAATGAGGAAAATTATTTTTGTTAATAATTCAATATGCCTTTGATATTTAATACCAAGTAAATGAATATGAAGGACTGGGATTTAGTTCAGTTGGTAGAACATCACTTTGCAGTCTCTGAGGTCACAAGTTCAATTCCCAGCACTGCAAAAACGGAAGAAGGATGTGGCAATCCACTCCCGAGGCAATCCCCAAACAATCAGCCATTGAAAACCCTGTAAGGTCACTATGAATTGGACATGATTTGATGGCACTAACAATAACAACAACAAACGAATATGAAAATCCATTATAGTTTTGTGCTTGAAGATATTAATTCAGGATGATAGAATCTAGTGGCAGTCTGGACTACTCATTTTTAGAGATCTGAGCTCTCTCTGACACAGTGACAAAATGTCTATGAGATTTCTAGAGACATTGGAGTCATTTTGATCCAACAGACAATGATCAGGTAAAGTGAATGCCAAATATATATATATATATATATATATATATATATACATGGTATATACATGGTATATATATATATATATATATATATATATATATATATATATATAGTTGTTGTTGTTGTTGTTAGGTGCCATCAAGTCGGTATCCCTCATAGGGTTTTCAATGGCTGACTGTTTCTTGGGATTGCCTTGGGAGTGGATTGCCAGGTCCTTCTCCCATTTTTGCAGTGCTGGGAATTGAACTCAAGACCTCAGAGATTGCAGCGTAGTGCTCTACCAACTGAGCTAAATCCCAGCCCATATAAAAAAAATATATATATATTTTTATATACATATATATACATATATATACATATATATACATATATATGTATATTCTTGGGTTATATCTTTTCAAAAATAGTTTTTACCTCATTTAAGATTCTTAAGATTTCTGTGGTTTTTATATAACATTCATATATATATATATGAATATATATATATACACACATATATATATGAATGATATATATATATATATATATATCTGTGGTCTTTATAGAAAATGCCCGATTCATTCTCAGATGAATTAGGATAACCATTTTAAGAAACATATGTTCAGAAATCAGCTGCATTCAGTGTTTATATTTGGATTAACATAGGTTTTTTTTTTTACTCAGATATTATAACCTGTCAGTTCACACTTTTAAGTTATAGGTATGAAGATAGGTAAAATAGTTATACTTATGATAATTACTATTACTTATTGAGCTTCTCCTATTAGGCACTGTGCTAGAAACTCCATGATTATCATTTTCAAATCACAAAACAATTCTGGGACAAACGTATTATCAATCCCACTTTATAAAACTAAAAATAACTAGCCCGAAGTCATAGCTTATAAGTGGCAATAAATATACAGACTCAACTTTGACTCTGAGGCTTTGATACTGTCACTGTATTACAAAGGATTCTGTTCTAGTTAATGTTTGTCTTGTCAATAAAGTAATGTTTAATGCAATATTAAGGTAATACTAACCAGTAAATATCAAGCATTGTAACAAAAGGCTTTCCTCCACATAATTAATCACAATGAAAATTCAAATTAAATCACAATCAATTATCACTACATACCCAACAAAAGGCGAAAAATTTAAAAAGTGTTAGTACCAGGTATAGGAAAAGAAATTCTCAAACATTGCTAATAAGAATGTAAAATGATGCAAACTCTTTGGAAAACTGTTAGACAAGGTTATAAAAGTTAAGCTGATAATTATGATATGGCCCAGAAATTCTACTATTATGTTATTACACAGAACAAAGGGAAAGCCTATGTTCATATAGACCTAAACATTAATGTTCACAGAAGTTATATTGATAACAGCTCAAAACTGGAAAGAACTCAAATGTCTATCAACAGGTAAGTCAATAAATTGTCATATGTCTATATAATGAAATACTATTTAGCAATATGATGATGAACCATCAATACATGGAACAATATGGATAAATCTCAAAGAAATTAATTTGAGCCAAAGAAACCTGATGTAAATAAATACCTATTGCTTGATTCCATATGTATGAAATTCTAGAACAGACAAAACTAATTTGTGGGGTCAGAAAGCAGGCCACTAGTTCTCTAAAGTCAGGTTATAGAAGGACAAGGGATGAAAATGTTTGCACTGATAGGAATGTTGTATACCTTGAGGTGATAAGTATGCGTATTTGTACATTTTTAATCAGTGCACTTTATCATATGCAAATATAATTAAAATGGATTTCTTTAAAACAAGATTTTCAAATGTTTAATACCTAACAAAGTCCAAATGCAAAGAAATCCATTGGCTATATGAAGAGCTACTCAACCATTTCAATCATTAAAGTTAAAAGTGACTTTATACTTCATTTGAATATTATGGAGTTTGAATTTAAATTGAATATAAACCAGTTAGTTTGGGACATTATCCAGCATTCCAGATGCCAAGATCATTTAATTATTTTTTTCTGTAACAGGCAATGTGCTTGGCCTATGGGCAACATAACTGCCTTTAAGAGGGAGACTGATATGAAAGAAGACAAGTAAAATATGGGGTGATAAGTGTTTGAATAAAGTCATTGACCAAGTGCTGTGGGACATGAAGGAAAAGCTACAAGATTCTGGCTTATGCAAATGGGTGGCAAAGGTGCAGGTTTGGGGATAATGAATTCCATTTTGTACATGAGAGCTTGAGGGGCCTCTGATATATCAAGTGCAGAGATTGACTAAGAGTTTGGATTTAAGATTTGAAGTTCTCTTGCTGAAGAAACAGATTTGTGAATTATTAGCACTTACATGATAGCTGAAGTCATGTAAATGGATAAAGTTGCTAAGAGGAAGAGTGTAGAATGAGGAGAAAACCAAGGATACAACCCTGAGGGGTGGAGATGAGGATGAAACTTGAGTAGCCAGAGCGGTCATGGAAAACAAGAGTGAGTATCAACTGGAAGGGAGTATTCCCTGTATCAAGTGCTGCAAAGAGATCAAGGAAGAAGAGGATTTGACAACTAGCTAGACATAGGTAACAGCAATAAGAGTCGGAGCACAGGCAGGTGAGGAAACAGAAGGAAACAGTGCACTGGGGAAGGCTGACTGAGGGAAGAGTCAGAAAGCACCACGAGGCAGGGAGTTTTAATAAGTATGGAAGAGATTGAAGCACAGAGAAGTGAATGACTTATATTTCTGATAGACTTGATTATAAAACCTAGGCAAATAGGCAGATGTCATCTCTCTCTTTGACAATTCAGTTAGCAAAACTAATTCTAGCGTGCATTGGAAAATCTTGATTTGGCACCAGATCTACAGATCTGCCTCTATAGCTTTCTCCCATTATAGTTACCTCCATTATTGAGCCCCTCCATGTGCTTGGCAGTGGGCTCATGCCCACTGTAGATTGCTCTTTGTGGCTTATCTGCTCCTGGGTACTGTGGTAAGTATGTATTCCAGATACATTTTTTTAAAAACTTCTTTGAAGTGAAAGAAAAAAAAGGATGAAATCAGAGGCCAAATATCCATTAGACTAATTCTGTTCTTGGAAGATAATTTGAAATAAATCATTTTCATGCACAAACTCAGCTCCTTTGTTGGCACTGCTCATGAATTTGTGATATCACCTCAGGCCTGCAGTCCCCACAGTCAAGCCAATAGCCGCACTGAATTGCCCCTTGCCAGGACTAAATTACCAGTGTGTTGGCTTCCTTCTGAAGGTGGACACTATGGCCGCTGCTCTTTCCCTTTTGGTGGCGCAACATGAAACAGCAAGAGAGAGCTTTAATCTGGAGAGTGAAACATGCCTTAATTTTATTGTATTTTAAATTCTAAATGGACAACCAAATGCGCCACATGTTGTGCTACCAAAAACCTTATTGCAATATTTATCAATTCTGCCAGCTCTAAATTTCCAACTACCAGATGAAAGGATATTGTATATTACCCTATATTTGTGAGTATTTGTGACTTTACACCATCAAATTCTATTTATACTTTGTAATCCCATATAGTATTCAGAGTAATTTATATGTAGAAGTTGTTTACTTTGAAAGAAGAAGGCTAGTGATTTTATGTAACTAAATCTTGAAATTTAGAAAAGATTCCAAGTGAGTCAGTAATATAGTATACTTTTAACTTATTCTAATGCTCCCTACTTTAATTTGTGTTTGTTGTTCCAATGTAAGTCATTAAAAATGAAACAAAATTTTTGTCTAACATGATAACTTTGATGTAATATCTTAATAATTCCATGACAGCAAAGTAAAGCAAACAACAATTTTTAAAAACCCTCAACAGCCCATTTAATGTTTAAACCAAAAAATTATAGATGAAAAAGTCCTGTTTTACTGAAGGTACTATAAATTCTGGGTTAGAGGTAGTCCTATTTTTTGTAATCTGTATAGATGCAGAGTAATCTCAAAGAACAGTGCCTGTTGTGTTAAGGTTAGATATCTGTCATCAAATAGTGTTGCTTGATAGAGTAATTCCTAGAGAATGACTTTTATAAATTGAAGTTCTGAGAGAACAGAGGAATAATTGGGTAGAAAAAATAGTAGATGAACTAGACACAAATTTATAAGGAAACCTAAGAAAATAGTTGATACTCTGTCTCTTCAACCGAGTTTTATAAAATAATTCAAACATGTCTAAGGTCTGAAGCAAGTGTCAGATGTCCAGGTTTCAGGAGTTAGTGAAAGTGAATCCAGCTCAAAGGAAAAAAGGGTTATGTGGCAGCTCACTTATGAACTCTCAAATTCTGAATACATCTTAATCTTTATGACTTATAGAAATAATAAATCTTATACACAAGATAGCCCAACCCACCACTAGCAGCAGTCCCTGAATGGGTGTAGACTTCTGAATACATAGTGTTTGTCATATTTTCTTCCCTTTCAGAGCCATTAGGTACCTTGGATAAGTATTAGGGTGACAGCATCTTAATAAACTTATGCCATAGTTCTGTCTTCCTCATTAACAACCTGTGTTATGCAGATGACACCACTTTGCTTGCTGAAAATGAAGAGGATTTAAAACATTTACTGATGAAGATCAAAGATCATAGCCTTCAATATGGGTTATGACTAAACATCAGCAAAACAAAAATCCTTACAATGGGTCAGCACACAACTTCACAATAAATGGAGAACGGATTGAGGTTGTCCAAAAGTTTGCTTTGCTTGGCTCTATAATCAACACCCGTGGAAGCAGCAGTCAAGAAATCCAAAGACGCATTGCTCTAGGAAAAGCTGTGGCAAAAGATCTCTTTAGAGTATTGAAAAGCAAAGATGTCACATTGAAGACAAAGGTGCGTCTGACTCATGCTATGATATTTTCAGTGGCATCATATGGTTGTGAAAGCTGGACATTGAACAAGAGAGACAGAAAAAGAATTGATGCTTTTAAATTGTGGTGCTGGAGACATCTATTGAATATACCATGGACTGCCAAAAGAACCAACAGATCTGTCCTAGAAGAAGTACAACCAGAGTGCTCCTTGGAAGCAAAAATGGCCAAACTGCGTCTTACATATTTCGGACATGTAGTTAGGAGAGAACAATCCCTGGAGAAGGACATCATGTTTGGAAGAGTGGCAGGTCAATGCAAAAGAGGAAAACCCTCCACCAGATGGATTGACACAGTGTCTGCAACAATGGGCTTAAACATAAATAAGATGGTTTGCCTGGCACAGAATCGGCAAGTGTTTCAATCTGCTGTACATAGGGTTGCTATGAGTCGGACTCGACTCGACGGCACCTAACAACAACAACGTAGTTCTGTGGTATGCCCTTTGGCCACCACACCATAAAATAACCCTCTATCCCCAGAAACTGAGTTGCTACTATCAAATTTTCCTGAAGAGTGAAGAGGACACAGTGAATGCATACCACACTGTAAGTGGTGTTAGATGTACAATCTCATCTAATCTCCACTTTATGAAGAAGTATCTCCATTTTACAGATGAAGAACCCAAGTTTTAGAGAAATTAATTAACTTGACCGAGGTCACATAGTTGAATTAGTAGATCAAACAGGAATAATTTGTCTGCTTACAAAAGACCATGGGAACTCTCATGATGAAACTTTTACTTGATTTGGTACATATTTTATCATATATATAAACTGCCCTCTAGAAGAAGAGAAACTTAAACCATGAACCTTTTTTGAATAGATGAGAAGACAGGGACTTTGACACACATCCCCCAAGTATAACTTTCTTCATGCAACAGTGCATCAAAAGAATCTGCAGAACATGCTGGAAATTCCTAGAGCAGGATCTGAGGTTTTTGTATTCTCCAGGTATCTCCATGGAGCAAACAGATTTACTCATTCTCTGTGGATTCAGGGCTGGGATTTAGCTCTGTTGGTAGAGCGCTGTGCTGCAGTCTCTGAGGTCCCGAGTTCAATTCCCAGCACTGCAAAAAATGGGAGAAGGACATGGCAATCCACTCCCAAGGCAATCCTGAAACAGTCAGCCATTGAAAACCCTATGAGGGTCACTATGAGTCTGATACCGACTCGATGGCACCTAACAACAACAACTGTGGATTCAGGAGAGACCAAAAGGATCAGCCACAAGGAAGACTTGCCCCTGTTTAAATTCTCTAGCAGAGACCACAGCCGCTATGGCTCAGTGCAAATACTAGTCTGAGGAACACCACTGGGTTTCCCTGGAGCATCACATCTGGCCTGTAACTGCTCAAGGTTTTTAATAAGAAACACATGTAAAAAGAAGTGACAAAGAAGGGACAAAAGTAATTGACTATTAAGTATATGCTAAAGAATATATATGCAAAAAGAAAACAAAGCCAAAATATTAATATTAGACTAAAAAAGAATTCGAGCCTGTAGCCATAGCCCTGTGGCATCCAATCCTGTCAGATCTCGGAAACTAAGCAGGGTTGGGCCTGGTTAGTACTTGGATGGGAGACTGCCTGGGAATACCAGGTGCTGCAGGCTTGGGAAATGGACCCGGCAACCCACTCCCAAAGAAGTCAGCCATTGAAAACCCTATGAACAGCAGAGAAGCACTGACAATAGTGTTTTGCCTCTTGTATGTAGGGTTACTATGAGTCAGATACTGACTCGACAGCACCTAACAACAACAAACAAGAATTCAAGGGAAAAGAAGGATTTCATGGAATGGTAAAAGTTATAATTCACAAAGACAAGAAACAAAATACTTTTGTGCCAAGCAACATTAGTACCAAAGAAACTGTTAAAAATAAGGACAACATTACAAACATAATTACTGTGTATATCTATGTATCTCTATATCTATACACATGATAGATATGTACATATAGAAACATGTAGTTTATAAAAGGGCTGGGATTTAGCTCAGTTGGTAGAGCGCTGCACTGCAGTCTCTGAGGACCTGAGTTCAATTCCCAGCACCCCAAAAATGGGAGAAGGACGTGGCAACCCACTCCCAAGGAAATCCCAAAACAGTCAGCCATTGAAAACCCTATGAGGGTCGCTATGAGTCGGATACCGACTTGAAGGCACCTAACAACAACAACAACAAGCTTATAAAAAGAGAAAACATTATTCCTCTAACTATATTTGGTTATGATTTGTCTATAAAAAAACCTTAATATATACCACAAAGCAGGAATATCTCCAGATGTTATTTTCTGATTATAAACTAATAAAACTAGAAATCAATAATTAAAATTTGAGTAAAAATTCAACTATCGAAAATTAAGAAATATTCGTAATAATCTTAGGCCAAAGTAAAAAAAGTACTTATAAAAAGATCACCTTATGTTAAAAAATATAAGATACAATTAAGGTTAAATCAGAAAAATTATTTCTTCCATACT
>VMDO01011345.1:0-67197 GCA_007922755.1 Pedetes capensis | reverse complement strand
CAAATTAAAGTTATCTAGTTAAATTTGAGTAACCTCCTGAACCTAAATTGGGTAATTCCATGATAAACATTACTTCAGAAATTACATTTTCCCATCTCATCAGGAAAACTAGAAAATATCCAAATATTCACTTTATACCACAGTATGTGTAGGCTCTGGACATACTCTGATTCTTCAAATAGAATTATATTAGTATTATAATATTTACATATGTTCTACTACATTAAAAAAAGATTTGGGTGATTTTATCTGTGTATCTTTTGCATCACCACAAGGAGTTGGGCAGAGTTGGTATCAGTTTTGTTCATCAAAGCTGCTTGTAGAAAGTGCCATAGTTTGAGTTGGGCTTCTAGGGTGAGCCATCTATGAAAGAGAAAGTCACAATTATAATGTGAATTATGTTCCTGTGGCCCCCTCTTGTCCCTCATTAACAGAATCTTGCTGTTTTTTGCGGGGCAGCACTGAATTCAGATTCTAAAACCACTTTTTCTGGCTTTCCTGATATAACAAAAAGTTTCTGGCTACAGCGTCTTTAAAGAGATGAGGGGTAGTTTGTTGTTGTTGTTGTTGTTGTTGTTAGGTGCTGTCAAGTCGGTATCCGACTCATAGCAACCCTCATAGGGTTTTCAATGGCTGTTTCAGGATTGTCTTGGGAGTGGATTGCCAGGCCCTTCGCCCATTTTTGCGGTGCTGGGAATTGAACTCAGGACCTCAGAGACTGCAGAGCAGCACTATACCAACTGAGCTAAATCCCAGCCCCGTTGTTGTTGTTAGGTGCTGTCAAGTCAGTGTCTGACTCATAGCAACCCTACTTATAACAGGCGAAACACTATTGTCCCTGCTTCTCTGCTATTCCTAGGGTTTTCAATGGTGGATTGGTTTTTTGGGAGTGGGTTGCGGGTCTTTTTGGCCCTTAGCCTTTCTCCTTCCCTTGGCTAGAATGTGAACATAAGACTTAAGGAAGTGAGCCGGGTGCAGTGGCACATGCCTGTAATCCCAGTGGCTTGAGAGGCGGAGGCAAGAGGATCTCAAGTTCAAGACCAGAGGCAGTCTGCGTAATTTAGCGAGACCCTGTCTCAAAAAAAGTTAAAAAAAAAAAAACAAAGGTAAAAAATGGGCTGAGGGTGCAGCTCAGTGGTCCAGCACTTGCAGAGCATGCAAACGTGAGGCCCTGGGTTCAACCCTCAGTACTGCAAAAAAAAAAAAAAAAAAAAAAAAAAAAAAAAAAAAAAAAAAAAAAAAAAAAAAAAAAAAAAAAAAAAAAAAAAAAAAAAAAAAAAGGCCTAGGAGGACCACATTGATTAGCAAGACAGAAATCAAGTGGTTCCACAAAAGGCACTTATTCATACGCAGAGAACAAAGGGAAGACCCTCATGGGCTGGAAGAGTATTGCCAGTGGAAGCTGTGGTGTGATTTTGCTCCAAGGGGAGAAGGAACTATAGTGTTCAAAGCCACAGAGGCAAGCAGCCCTGTGTCTCAGCACTCCAGCAGGGATGGCAGAGGATGGCTACTGTTCACAGATCCAGTGACAGGGGAAATCAGGAAGGTGAATAAGACAAACAGATTTGGAAGAAATCAAATCAGGACCAGCTAATCTACTTGCTTTTTTAGGTCATACATGCAGGTGACAAAGAAGAAAGCTGTCAAGACCTTTTCCTGCTAACCCTTAACCCTGCATAGTATGACTTCTATCTATATCTCCACTATCTGTCAGGCCCTCTTCCTATGTTACAAAGTGGTCACTTTTCAGCTTCTTAGTGAGGCCATGATGTTTATACATGCTGTTTGCTGAAGTTTTTTTTTTTTTTTCCAGGATGTTTAGTCTCTCCGACATTCATGGTGGGCTCACTCTTTCCCAGCTAATCTCATTTGTCCTTCAAATCTTACCTCAAGCATCATCATAGCCCCTAAGGGAATCCATCCTAGATCATCAAGGGTAGATCAAGTTCCTCTATGGGTTCCTACAGAACCTTGTTCCTTTCCTTAACAGCACTTACTGCAGCACAAACTGTACAAATATGGGATTATTTGATTAACATCTATTGTCCCCACTGGTCTAAAAGCTCCAAGACAGTAGATCTGTTTCTATTTTTGCTTACCACTATATTCCCAGTACTCTAGCACAGTGAATACCATATCAAAAATGCTTAATTAAAAAAAAAAAGCTTAATAAATAGTTACTAAAGGAATTGATACAATCAGGCATTTATTGACAAAGTAGAGATGACAATCCTAGCTGTATCTCATAGAATTATTTTTTCTTTTTCATAGAATTTTATAAAGCCTAAAAATTAAAGTGCTTTGCAAAGCATAAGTTACCATAAAAATTATTATTATTAGGAAAGCTCCTTTAGGCCAAGTGTGGTGACTAATGCCTTTAATTCCACCTCTTGGGAGGCTGAAGCAGATGGATCAAGAATTTGAGGCTTACCTGGGATATATAGCAAGATCCTATTTCAAAAACAGAACAACAACAACAAAAACACAAAAGAAACCAACCATACAACAACAATAACAAAAAAACAAAAACAAAGAAAAAGAAAAAACAAAAAAATGAAAAAAAAAACAACCCTTTATTTTTCTCTCCTAAAGGCTTACCTGAAACTTTCTCCTTAAGGCCTGGGTCATTACTGGGGTCAGTCCAGTTCCTGTTTCCATATTTTCTTTATTAGTAAGAGGGGTTCCACCTGGACTCCTGCAAAGGTATTGAAAATATTAGGAGTTGTGGTTTATGTCCACTTTTTAAATGGACTTAGAACACATAAAAATAAAAGACTGTGTTACCTCTCTACATCCACTTTTCTAAGCAGTTTCCTCAGATCCATCTGGCTTTTACCAGGAGTACTGATGAAATAAAGATACAAAAATTATAACTTGCCAGATGTTATCACTTTTCCCAAAGCAATGCAGTCATTTTTATGGCCAACCTCCTAGAAAGTAGTTCTGTTCGTTACACTAAAAAATAGCAAGTGGTACACACCTGTAATCGCAGCCACCCGGGGGGTGGAGGCAGGAGGATCACAAGTTTGAAGCCAAAAGTAGCCTGCATAACTTAGCAAGACACTGTCTCAAAATAAAAAATAAAAATTAGAGCTGAGGGTGCAGCTTAGTTGTAGAGGCCCTGGGTTTAACACCCTCAGTACTGCAAAAACAAAACAAACAAACAAACAAAAAACCCCACTCTGGACACTGTGGTACGTGCCTGTAATCCCAGCAACTAGGATCACAAGTTCAACGCCAGAGGCAGCCTGTGTAATTTAGGGAAACCTTATCTCAAAATAAAAAGTAAAAAAATGAGCTGAGGGTGCAGTTCAGTGGTAGAACACTTGCAAAGCACTTGTGAAACTCTTATTTCAAGCCCCCAGTACCAGAAAAAGAACAAAAACAAAAAAACAAAAACTACTGGGAGTATAACTCAGTGGTAGAGCACCTACCTGGCATGTACAAGGCCCTGGGTTCAATCCCTACCACTGCAAAAAACTAAGCAAACAAACAAAACTACCATCATGAAAATATAGCAGTAGCTGCTGAGGGACGCATAAGGTGATACTGTATAGCCATTCTAATAAGTAATGTTCCTTTTTTTTTCTCTCTCAGTGATGCTGGGGTTTGAACCCAGCACCTTATACATGTTAATTAAGTGCTGTATCACTGAGCTATGGCCTTAGCCCCAAGTAATACTTCTTAATCTGTTATTAAATCTATGGTGCATCTTATAATAGATGTGTTGTTATTGTTAGGTGCTGTTGAGTCAGGTCCGACTCACAGTGACCCTCATAGAGTTTTGAGTGGCTGATTGCTTCAGGAGTAGATTGCCATGTCCTTCTCCCATTTCGGTGGTGCTGGGATAGCACCTAAAAATAGAGGCAATAGTGGCCCAGAGAAAAGACTAAAATGATAAAAAACAGTATGTGAACAGTGGCTACCTCCAATAACAGGATTATTAATAAAATCAGAGTTGAAGGATTTATTCAGAAGAAAGTGAAGTTTTGAGCCGGACAGGTGGTATATGCCCAGGGACTCGGGAGGCAGGGGCAGGAAGTTTGAGGCCAGAGGCAGCCTGCATAACTTGGTGATACCGTGCCTTAAAATAAAAAAAAAGTGGGAGGGGGGGGGCGGGGGTGCAGCTCAGTGGTAGAGCCCTGGCAAAGTATGTTGGGTTCATTCTCGAGGTATTAAATAAAGAAGGAGGAAGATGAGAAGGAAGAGAAGTTTTGCATGAATTACCTAGAGGACTTTTGTGTTCCTTAAACTTTTCCATAGATTTCAATTTTTCTTTAATGAGCATATACAGCTTTTAAAGTTAAAAATAAACAAAAAGAATCATTCTTGTAAGTAGCAATAGAGTATAACACTGTTCCTTACATTAAGACATTTGTAACTCGTGTTGATAACACTTTGGAGTTAGGTTTCAGGGTAACACGTTGCAGGTCAGAGACAGTAACTAGTGGATTCCGTTCCTTCGGTGATGGCACAGGCTTTAATAACAAAATGAGACATTATTAAAAACATGTCTTAAAATACCATTCAAACCAGGTGTGGTGGTGTACGCCTACAATTCCAGCTCTTGAGAGGCTAAAACAGGAGAATTGACATGAGTTTGAGGCCAGCCTGGTTTATGTAGGGAGTTCCAGGACAGCCTGGGTTACACAGTGAGACCCTGTCTCACAAAAACAAAACAAAACAAACAGACAAACTATACAGATATTTACTATTTCTGCATGTTAACATTTTGAATGATATACATATATATGTGTGTATATAAATAACATATATAACATATATATATATATAACATAAAACAGATCTATAAAACATATATATAACATAAAACATATCCACCACTCTACTCAATTTTTATTTCAAAACTTTGAAGTATGTCTCTACTTCTTCACACTAATGGTTGTTAGATAAAACTGCCTAATTAAAAAATTTGGGGATCTAAAAAATTTATTGAGGGGATCCAGAACCACTATAATAAAAACATCAAATATTTAACTTGGAAAGACTTCCTTTTATAAGCTTACTTTACAGCCAGATTAAAAGCACAAAGATGCCAGGCATGGTAGTACATGCTTATAAACCCAGGACTTGGGAGATTGAGGCACGAGGATCATGAGTTTGAGTACAGCCTGGTTTACATAGTGAGACTGTCTAAAAAAAACAAAAACAAAACCAAAAGTGACTCCCTTAACTTTAAACAAAAACAAAACAAAAAACCCAACACAAAAACAAACAAAAATCCCTCAAAACTCAAACCAAATCAAATGAAAACAAACAACAGAAGGAAAAAAAAAAAAAAAAGGAGAAAAACCAGGTATACAGATGGTTAATGACATCTTACCTTCTTCCTTTCATCAATGCCCTGTGTCTTCTTTAATTTCACAGTCAATAGATCTTTAACTGTTATATGCAGGGGTCTGTCTTTTTTCAATTGTCCTGGCTTAAAAATACATGGAGAAATTAGAATTCAAATTGGGATCAGGACACCTGGTGAAATGCAAATCCAAATCAGTGTTAAAAGATTCAGAGTTAAGAGTTAACTCTTCTTTACGCTAAGAATCTATCAAATTATTTCCACTCAGGTAAGAATGATCCTGTTTTCAGTACCCAAAGATGCTAAGGATATTGGAAAGTATTTATCAAAATGCAAGGCTTTGAGCCAGGCATGGTGGCTCATGCTGTAATGCTAGAGACTCTGTAGGCAGAGGCAGACTGTGTAATTTAGTGAGACTCTGTCTCAATTTTAAAATCTTTTGAAAAAAGCATTGCGGAGCTGGGTGCGGTGGCGCACGCCTGTAATCACAGCGGCTCAGGAGGCAGAGGCAGGAGGGTGGCAAGTTCGAGACCAGAGGCAGGCTGTGTAACTTAGCAAGATCCTGTCTCAAAAAAGTAAAAACAATGGGCTGAGGGTGAAGCTCAGTGGTCCAGCACTTGCAGAGCATGCAAGTGTGAGGCCCTGGGTTCAACCCCCAGTACCACACACACACACACACACACACACACACACACAAAAGGGTTGCAGGTGCAGCTCAATGGCAGAGCACTTACAAACTATGCATGTAGTCCTAGGTTCAGCCCCCATAACTAGAAAAAAAAAGTAAGGCTGTAATAATAAAGAAGATTCAGTAATTCATCTTCCATAAAAGTCATTATAATAAGTTAGGAGATAAAGGAGTTACTCAGATCAAAGCATAGTTTTTCCTGAATTGCTTATAAAGGTGATGATTTGGTTCTGAGAGAGCAAGAAGATATGGACAGAAATGTATACATTAGGGCAAATATAACAATAGGCTGTAGATTTAATTTAGCCTTTTTTGTTGTTATTTTCTTTCTTTGTTTGTTTGTTTTGCAATGGGATTTTGCTATGCTGCCAAGGTTGGCCTCAAACTCCTACACTTAAGTGATCCTCCTGCTCCAGCCTCTATAGTGGCTGGGCCTATAGGAACATAGCACCACCCACTAACTTAGCTATTTTAAACCAAATATAAACCAGATGCAGTGACACATGCCTATAATCCCAGCAATTTGGGAGGCTGAGGCTGGAGGATTGCAAGTTTGAAGCCAGAGGCAGCCTATGTAAGTTAGAGAGATCTTGTCAAAATAAAAAGCAAAAAATGGGCTGCAGATGCAGATCCATGATAGAGTGCTTGCAGAGCATGTATGAGACCCTGGGTTCAACCTCCAAGTACCAAAAAGAAAAAAGAAAAAAACAAAAAATAAAAAACAAAAAAAAAAAAAAACAAAAAAAAAAAAAAAAAAAAAAAAGAAAGAAAGGAAAAGAAAAAGAAAAAAAGAAAACCCTAAAAAGCAAAAGTATTTGCAATGAAAATTCAGCAGATTATAAAAGAGGGGCATGCCTATCTTCGTGATTCACAAATATTATGGTCTCTCTGACAGGTAAGGAGCTATAATAAATGTTGTTAGGTGCTGTTGAGTCAGTGTCCAACTCATAGAGACCCTATGTACAACAGGTGAAACACTATTGTTAGTGCTTCTCTGCTATTCATAGGGTTTTCAATGGCTGATTGTTTTTTGGGAGTGGGTTGCTGGGTCCTCCCAAGCCTACAGCACCTGGTGTTTCAATCCAAGTACCAACCAGGCCCAACCCTGCTTAGCTTCTGAGATCTGACGGGACTGGATACCACAATGGTACGGCTGCAGACGTAATACACATTAGAATTCACCAGTTCACCAACTTGCCTGGGCATGGTGGTGTACACCTGTAATCCCAGTACTTGGGAGGCAGGGGCAGGGGAAGGGGAATTGAGAGTTTGAGGCCAGTCTGGACTGTGTGGTAAGACTCTATCTCAAAAAATAAAATAAAACAACAACAAAAAACCAGAGAATCCACCAATTCCTTTTGTTCTTACTTCACTCACTAAGTAATCTTCTGTCTTAATTTTTTTTTTTTTTTTTTGGTGGTACTTGAGGTTTGAAACCAGGGCCTTGCAATACTTGGCAAGTGCTCTACTACTGGGCTGTACCTTGAGTCCAGTTTAAATTTCTTATTTTGAGTCAGGGTCTTGTTAAATTATGCAGGCTGCCACTGACCTCGAACTTGCAATTCTCATGCATATGCCTCCCAAATGGCTGGGATTACTGGCATGTGCCAACATGCCCAGCTTCTTTTTTTTTTTTTTTTTTCGGTACTGGGGGTTGAACTCAGGGCCTTGCGCCTGCATGCTCTGCAAGTGCTGGACCACTGAGCTGTGCCCCCAGTCCATTTTTTTTTTTTTTTTTAACTTTTTGAGACAGGGTCTCACTAAATTACGCAGACTGCCTCTGGTCTTGAACCTGCGATCCTCCTGACTCCGCCTCCCGAGCCGCTGGGATTACAGGCGTGCACCACCACACCTGGCCATGCCCAGTTTCTTAATTTGGTTTCCTGGAGAGATTTTTCTTTTGGTAAAAAGATATTCTGAGACATCAATAGAATTCTTTTAGTTTTTTATCCTTTTTAAAAAAATCTTCTCATTTTACAATCCAGCTGAGGTTTAGCTCAGTTGGCAGAATATTGCTCCATAGTTCCTGAGGACCCTGGTTTGAACCCCGGCACAGGAAAAATGGGAGAAGGACATGGCATTCTGTTCTCAAAACAATCATAAAACAATCAGCCATAGAAAACCCTGTGAAGGTTGCTATGAGCCGGACACAACTTGATGGCACCTAACACAACAAGCTTTTGTAAGTTCTCTGGGGACAGTGATTTTAAAAATACAAAAGTTAGCTGGACATGGTGGGATGCATTTGTAGGCTCAGTTCCTCAGGAGGCTGAGGGAGGAGGGTTGATTGAGACTACTAGTTCAAGATCAGCTTGGGCAACATGGTGAGACCCTGGTCTCCAAAAAACTAAAAATAAAAAACATAATAATTAACATAACTAAGATACAGAATCAGAACAAAATATAGCCTTCTTATCTATGTTTTTAGCCCAGTCTTAATCCTTTGACCACCATCATCAGGGCACATATGTTGAAAAGTGAGTGGATATGAATTTGACAGAAAATCAAAAACGTAGAGGAAAAAGGTGTTTTATAAACTCCTATTGTTTATTTCAATTATTTTGCTAATCATGTTCTTGTTTTGTTCATTAGAATGAAGAGTTTCTGGAAATAAGATACTGATTATCACATATTTTGATTTGAAATTGGTAGTCAAAGGGTTAAAAGACCACTTGGCTTTATACAATAACCAAAGCACACCATTCCTAGATGGTTTCCTACCTGAAGCACTTTGGAGATATCAGATTTTCGGAGCAATAAAGGTGCTAGTGGTGGTGGAGGAGGAGGCAGAGGAGGAGGTGGAGGTGGAGGTGGAGGTGGAGGTGGTGGAGGTGGAGGTGGAGTAGGAGGAAGATGGCTGGCTGGTTGTGGTAATGTGGGAAGAAGTACAGCTTGGGATTCTCCAGGGGTCGTTAGAGCATGGGCAGCCACATTTGTAAGTTTACCACTCATGTGACATGTCTGACCACAGCCTGGACAAGAAGAATTTTCTGAGGTGATCTGGAAGAAAACATCATATTTGGCAAATGAACAACAGAATAATTTGGTTCTTGCGGCTGAGAGCCATCAAAATGATAGTTACCATGTGTGGAAGGAATGCTTTCTTAGGTGTACCACATGCTTTGTAATATTTTCTCATTTAATTATCACAACTTTCTTCATTTCACTTATTTATTAGATTTGTATGTGCTATCTGCCAGGCATACAATGTGAGCCCTGTCTGTTGCCTCATAGATATTAAACATGAATAAACACATTCAAGGGCTGGGGATATAGCTCAATGGTAGAACACTTGCCCAGCATGCCCAAGACCCTGATTTTGATCCTCAGCACTGTAAAACAAAACAAACAAAAAGCACATTCAAAAACCAAACAAAGTAACACTTCAGTAAGAACAATGAAGTGTGTTCTAAGCATGAACAGCTAGAGTCTTGGTGAGTGATATTAAGCCATGATCAAAAGAATGAATTGGGATTTACTATGTGAAGGGAGTTGAGGACTGAGGGAAAAGTTCCTCACAGAGGAAAAATACTTAATCAGCTAAGAATATAGTACATTCATTGGGGGCCATGGGGAACACTTATAATCCTAGTGACTTGGGATGCTGAGGCAGGAGGATTTTGAGTTCCAGGCCAGAGGCACCCTGCACAACTTAGTGGGGCAGGGTGTATAGCTTAGTGATAGAGAGCTTGCCTAGCATGGACAAAGCCTTAAGTTCAACCCCTAAGTACTTGGGGTAGGGGGGGATCTATATATATTCAAAGTACTGATAGAATGACTGAGAGGCTGGAACATGATTGTTAGGGGCTTAATTATGTCCCCAAACTTATATATTGATGCCATCCAGTAACTCAACCTGTGACTGCATTTGGAGATAGAACTTTTAGAGGTGATTAAGGTAAAAAGAGGCCATTAGGCGAGTCTTAATCTAATCTAATTGGTATTTTTATAATAATGGGAAAGGACACCAGGGGTGTGCTCACAACAGAGGAAAGATCATGTGAGGACACAGCAAATGTAGCCATCTGCAAGCCAAGAAAAGGCTCTTTGGAAGAAAGCAACCGTGCCAACATCTTGATCTCAAGATTTCCTGCTTCCAGAACTGTGATAAAATACATTACTGTTGTATAAGCATCTAGTTGTGTTATTTTGTTATGGCAGCCCTAGCAAACAAATGCAATGACCCTATGAGATAAAACGATATAGTCCTGTGGGTTCTATAACAAATTATTATTAATCTGATGGCTTAAAGTAATTGAAAATTATTTTCTCACAGTGCTGCAGGTTGAAAATCCAAAATCAAGGTGTCAGCCAAGCTGAGCTCGCTTCCAAGGTTCAAATCATTCCTGACCTCTTCTAACTTCTGGTAGTTGTCAGTATTCTTTGATTTGTTGCTGCCATCCCATGTCTTTGTGGTGATAGTGTACCTCTTCTTCCCTGTGTTAATTTTCTTCTGTGTGTCTCTCTTACAAGGACAGTTCTCTTTGGATTTAGAATCCACCCAGATAATCCAGGAAGATCTTATCTCAAAATCATTAACTATAATTTTAGATCTTCTAAATAAGGTAATATTTACAGGTTCCTGCAAGTAGGACTTGAACATACCTTTTTGGAGGCTACCATCTAGTCAGCACCCACAGATGGCATCATCCCCATTTTTATTTATTTTTCCTTTTGCAGTACCAGAGGGCTTGTGTATGCTAGACAAGTGCTCTACCACGGAGCTGCACCCCTAGAGCATTTTAAACTTTGTATCTTGAGAGTCTAGCTAAGTTGTGTAGGCTGCCTCTGGCCTCAACCTTAAGATCCTCCTGCCTCAACCTCCCAAGTCACTGGGATTACAGTTGCATACCACAGCACCCAACAAAATTATTGCTAATCCCAATTCTTTTTCCTCTTCTTTTTCTTTTGGTGGAACTGGGGATTGAACTCATGGCCTTGCACACATGCTAGGCAAATGCTCTACCACTGAGCTACATACCAATCTTTCATCTCTGTTTTATAGATGAGGAAACTAAGGCCCAGAGGAGTGAGATGGCTTGCCCTTCCCCCTTTGGCTAGCTCACCCTGACTTACAAATTCTGGGAGCAGAGGTGGAATCTTAGAAGTTTCTCTGAAAGCCAATGATTATAATGTTGTGTCACTGGAAATAGAGGCCTTACTTAGGATAGTTTGGAATGGATATTTACAGTTTTCTTTCCTTTTTTTCTTTTTTTCCTATATGCATCAATCAGGAAAATTGAAACCATTTTGGGTATTTTAAAGAGGGGGAGAGGCTAGGGGTGCAGTTCAGCCACAGGGCACTTACCATGATTTATGACACCCTGGGTTCAATCCCCAGCACTGCATACACACAAAAAGGTCTGTTTGAACCACTCCCCAGTCATTAGCAGCAAACTGCTTTGACAAATATATTATAAAATTATATGAATTAAAATAACAACAAACTGACTTCTAACTTCTAGAACCAAAATCTCATAATTTTATTTCATATTTTAAAATTATTGTCTATACTTGTTATTGAGTAGATATTACATGCAGAGGGCATAAAACTCAGAAGATATAAAAGGGTATGCAGTGAAAAAGCAAGTCCCAGCCAGGCACCATGGCATATTGCTGTAACCCCAGCAACTCAGGAGGCTGAGGCAGAAGGATCACAAGTTTGAGGTCAGAGGCAGGCTGTGTAATTTAGGGAGACTCTGTCTCAAAATAAAAAATAAAAAAGGTGCTGGGAGTACAGCTCAGTGGTAGAGCTCTTGCCTAGCATGCACAAGGTGCTAAGTTCAACATCTCAGTACTGTTAAAAAAACAAAAACAACAAAAATTAACAAAACAAGACAAGCATCAAAAAGCAAATCCCTTCCCACTTCTTACCTAGGTTACCCAATTATCCCTTCACAAAGGCAGACAGTGTTACCAAATTTCTTGTGTATCAGGGTGGGATTATTTTCTATTTACTCCGCCACTTTTTCTGAGTCCTTAGAAGCTTCACTAGATAGATCACAACTCAGGGCTTCCCGACTCTCTGGTTTGTAGCAGAAAATCACAGTAGGAGAGGAGAGGTCTTACAGGGGCTCCATGCAGGCTATCAGCATTTCTCAAGGAAAACTTCACCTGGCAGAAAGCCCTCTAGGGTCTCCAAGTTCTGATAAACTTTTATTCCTCTTATCCTTTAGGCTCGAGTGGTAAGAGAGCTCTGTTGTTGCAAGTACACTACATAATCATTTGTTTTTTTCTCTCTCTCTTTCTTTCTTTTTTTGAGACAAGGTCTTGCTAGGTAGGCACTGCTGGCCTGGAACTCACTATGTAGACCAGGCCGGCCTGGAACTTGCGGTTATCTTCCTGCCTCTACCTCCCATGTGCTAGGATTACAGGTATGTGCCACCATGCCTGGCCGTTTTTATTTTTCTATATCTTGTTCATACTTTTTATTAAGCATTCCATTATCTTTTTTCTTTTCTTTTTTCTTTCTTTTTTTTTTTTTTTTTTTTTTTTTTTTTTTTTTTTTTTTTTTTTTTTTGTAGTTTTGGGGATCAACCCCAGGGCCTTGTACATGTTAGACTATGCTATACTACTGAGCTATTTCTGCAGCTCAAAGGCATTCTTTGCATGTATAGACACATAAGTATGTACATATATGTGTGTAATAATTCATATATACATGCTCCCATGTATGATTAAAAAGAATATGTACATTTATAAGGACATTTTGATTGACTTTAATTAAATAGCTAATTAATTATTTTGAGATGGAAGTCTTGCTAATTGCCTAGGTTGGCCTTGAACTTCAATCAGTTCTCCTATCTCAGCCTCCCTACTAGCTGCGACTACAGGCATATATCACCATGGTCAGCTAAAAAACTATATTTTAATCATATATATTTTCCCCCACATGTCTGTCAGCTTGTGCTGTGGGGGCTTGAGTGTTGCTGTGATACTAAAAGCTGTGTCACCGGTATTTCAGATACCAGCAGAGCCACCCATGGTAGACAGATTTCAGCTGAGTTTCCAGACTAAGAAAGACTAGGGAGAAGGAGCTAGCAGCCCACTCTTGAAACAATTAGCCATTGAAAACCCTACAAATAGCAGAGAAGCACTATCAAATATAGTGCTTCTTCAAATATAGGAAGGCATTTAAGAAATAACTGGGGAGTAGTTGCCTCCTTGAACTAGAGTTGAACTTAGTGATGGGAATGGAATAAAATCCTTGGGACCTTCTTTTGCTGATGTGGTACAACTCAAAATGGGAAGAAACGTAGTATCTGCAACATTAGGCTCAATATAAAAAGATCATGTACATGGCATAGTGTTGGGTAGTGTTTCACTTGTACATAAGGGTCACTACGAGTCAGATTCACCTTGACATTAGTCAACAACAACAAATATATATACGTTATTGTTGTTGTTGTTACGTGCCATGGAGTCGGTATCCAACTCATAGCGACCCTCATAGGGTTTTCAATGGCTGAGTACTTCAGGATTGCCTTGGGAGTGGATTGCCAGGCCCTTCTTCCACTTTTGTGGTGCTGGGAATTGAACTCAAGGCCTCAGAGACTGCAGCGCAGCACTCTACCCACTGAGCTAAATCCCAGCCCAAATATATTATGATTAATATATAATATACAAATATATAATATATAAATGATTAATATATATTTAATCATACATGGAAGCATCCTATACTGTTTTGCCTATACTTCTACATTTAATTTAATGGTGTAATCTTGACACAATATTAGTCCATATGAAACCTCACTATTTTTATCAGCTACATTGTATTCCATTGCCTGAATGGATTATAATATATTTAATTAATACCATATTGCTTGACATTTAGTTTGTTTACAATTTTTCATAATTTCAAATAAAAAAGCCATAAATAACTATATATGTATAAAATTTGTTTAGAGCAGTGGATTTAAAAAAATTTGTTTTGATAGATATTACCTAACCATAACCCATAGAGATTTTATCAATTTATACTCTTCTCAACAATGTAAGAGAGCACCTATTTCTCCAAATCTTTGGTTTTATTGTTTGTTTTGCCAGTCTAAGAGGTTAAAAATGTTACTCATTAAAGTTCGTTTTACATTTCTATTTTGCGTGCCTTGCAAAGATTACTAATTATCTTCCAATATACATTTTTGCCTTCTTTCTTAGTAATAGGACTCCGTTTACCCCTTTCTGCCTGATGTTTGAGATAATTATAGAACTTATGTCCTAAGCATTTTCCCTATTGCAAAAGTCTTTTCAGATAAACTCTCCTTACCTAATTCTGGGTTTGTTTTCTATTTGACAATACCGACCTTCAGTGATTCTTGGAGCTTGCATAATTCATTTTCCAAAATGCAAAACTGTTGTTTTAGATGGTGAAGTTCTCGTTGATAGATTCGGAATGGGAAGATGGTATCTTTCAGTACTTCTAAACTCTGAAATGCATAAATAAACAAGTCTGAATCCTATAAGCAATATGATAAAGAAGAGAAAAAAGGAAGAAGAAAGTGATTTGATGTATGGCTTGTAGAAGCAAAAGAAGACATGACCACATAAATACATCTTATCCAAGCCTAGCCTGAGAGTTGTGCTGGCGTGAGCACATACACACATGAATACAAATACCAAGTGTCTCAAAAAAAAAAAAAAAAAAAGTCCTGCTGAAAACACATATATCAAACCCATACCTGGGTTACACAGTTGTGGCACCAGCTGTATATACACCAAGCACTATGTGTCCAAAATTTTATTGTATCTTTGATGTTGGAAAATTTGAAGTTCCAGGGTAGTCTTAGCCAGTTTCTGTTTTGGGGTGCATCTGTTGAGAAAGTAACCACTCTGTAGGAAAAAAAAAAATCAAACAAAGTAAATCAAAACTCCTTAGCTAGAAAAATAGTGCTAATTAAATAAGGAGCTAGACTTATTGATTTTTATTTTATTTTATTTTTTTGCAGGATTGGGAGGCTGAACCCAGGGCCTGACATGTTGTAAGTGCTCTACCACTAAGCTGTACCCTCAGGCTCTTTTTCATTTTTTACCTTGAGATAGGGTCTTGCTAAGTTACACAAGCTGCCTCTGGCCTCAAATTTGTGATCCTCCTGCCTCCACCTCCCAAGTTGCTGGGATTACAGGTATGTGCCACTGTGCCTGGCTTGATTTTCATTTAATTTAATTAATTTATTTATTTATTTAGGTGCTGCTGATGGAACCCAAGGATAGATGCTAAGCATGTACTCTAATACTAAACTATACAAGTAGCCTGAAGAAAGTGGTTTTATACTATGATTCAGGAGCTAAACTCTTTCTAAATTCTAGAATTCAGGGATTCATTCATTCAAAAACTTATTTATTAGGTATTTCATATATTCTAGGAACAAGAGATTCAGTAATGAACACAGATAAAAACCTTGCCCTCATGGAGTTCATGTTTCATGGGGGAAGAAAGATAAAAACAAAGAAATAAATAATAAATATGGATTGTTACCGAATAAATGCTAAGGAGAAAATGCTAAGGAGGGTGAAATGTGAAATGTTAGATGTGGTAAAATTTTAGGTAGAAAATCAAGGAGGGTCTCACTGAGAGAGTAACTTTTTTTTTTTTTTTTTTTTTTTTTTTTTTGCGGTACTGGGTATTGAACTTAGGGCCTCGCACTTACATGCTTTGCAGGTGCTGTACCACTGAGCTGCACCCCAGGCCATTTTTTTACTTTATTTGAGACAGGGTCTCGCTCAGTTACACAGACTGCCTCTGGTCTCAAACTCGAGATCCTCCTGCCTCTGCCTCCCAAGCCGCTGGGATTGCATGCATGCGCCACGGCACCCAGCAAGAAAGTAACTTTTGAGTAAAAACCTAAAGGAAGTAAGGAAGCTAGCAATAAAATATCTGAGAGAAGAGTAGTCTAGAGACTGGCAATACTAGGTGCAAAGACCCTGAGGTGAAAGCTTTCCCATGTGTTTGAGGAATAGTAAGGAAGTCAGGATGATTAAGATAGAGAGACTGAAGGGAAAGAGATTAGGAAATAAGGTGAGAGTGAAATCATAAAAGCCTAATGGGTTACACTACAGACTTTAAGACATAGGAGATCTGTTTCTCTCTCTCTCTCTCTTTCATTATTATGCTTTTAGTGTTGTATCAAAAAAGTAATAGTTGTCAAGTGTGGTGGTTGATAGCTGTAATCTCAGCACTTGGGAGGCTGAGGCAGGAAGATCAAGAGGTCATGTCCAGCCTGGACTTTATAGTGATTTTGAGGCCATTCATGACTACATAGCAAGACCCTGTCTCAAAACAACCACCAGCACCACCACCAGTACAGTAGTTGCAAAACCTAAGAAATATCTTAGTGTATTCTGGTTTTTTTTTTTTTTTTTTGGCAGTACTGAGAGGTTGAGCTCAGAACCTCACACATGCTAGCCAGGTGCTTTACCACTGAGCTGCACCCCAGCTCCTTTTTCATTATTTTGAAACAGAGTCTTGCTCAATTGTACAGGCTGCCTCTGGCCTTGAACTCATGATCCTTCTACCTCAGCCTCTTAAGTAGCTGTAATTACAGGCCTGTGCTATTGTGTCCAGCTATCTTAGCACATTCTTTTTTTTTTTTTTTTTTTCAGCACCCAGGGCCTTGTGCATATTTTATAAGTGCTCTGTCACTAATCTGCACTCCTAGCTCCTTTTTTATGTTTTATCTCGAGACAGTCTCACTAAATTATGCAGGCTGCCTCTGGCCTTGAACCTGCAATCCCCCTGACTCTGCCTCCTGAATTGTTCAGATTATAGGCATGTACCACTGCAGTTGGTGTATCTTAGCATATTCTCAATGGAATAAATAAGTTCTAGTCAGCAACAGAGTGCTGTTATGCCTAAGCCACAGTTAAAATTTTAGGTACAAAAATGAAAATTGTTCAGATTCAACATGCAAAACTAATACATTTGACTATATTGATACTTTTCTCTAAAATTTGATAGGTTTAAGTATGTTTTTTGTTTGTTTGTTTGTTTTGTTTTCCTTTGGCAGTACTTGGGGGTTGAATCTAGGGCCTTATACATATTTTGCAAGTGCTTTACCACTGGTCTTCACTCCCAGGCCATTTTCTAATTTTTATCTTGAGACAGGGTCTCACTAAGTAACACAAGTTGCCTCTGGTTTTGAACTTGTGATTCTCCTGCCTCTGCCTCCCAAGTTGCTGGGATTATAAGCTTGAGCCACTGCACCTGGCCTTTATTTTATGTCATTTTTAATTGATGTTTTGAGACAGAATTTCATTATATAATCCAGGTGGCTTCAATCTCACTAGGAAGCTGAACCTGGCCTCCACCATCCTCTTTCCTCAGCCTCCCCACTGATGAGATTACAGGTGTGTGTCACCCCACCTGGCTATGTGGTTTTTAGAATTTATATAGTTGAATATTTTATATAACAATTTAAAAGCATTTCCTAACAAATAGCATAAACTAGCTAGAGAAACCTGTTACTTTCACTGGAGACTTTTATGCCAAGAAGCAACATGGTATAATCTTAATAGGCTCAAGCTGGTTTCTGTATTGAAAATATACAGGAGAATACACTGCAGAAGGGGCAAGGACAGAAGTAGGAAGATCAGTCAGGAGACTTTTATAATATTCAGAAGAGATAGAAAATAATCAAAGATGAGGATTGGGGACGTAGCTCAGTGATAGAAACTTTGCTTAGAATGTGCAAGGCCCTGTGTCCAATCACTAGCACTGCAAGGGAAAAAAGCATCATTGTGTTTACTGCTTTTTTAAGGGTCTATTTTTAATTTAGTTTTTCTTTTTTGGTGGTGGTGGGGATCCAAACAAAGATGTTCCACATGCTGGGCAAAGAGCTCTACCACAGTGCTACCTTCTTAGAGTATATACTTGTCTTGTTTTGAGACAGGGTCTCTATGTGTAGCCTCCGCTGGCCTGAAACTTGCTATGTAGACCAGGCTGGCCTTGAGGCCAGGCCGGCCTTGAGTTTGAAGCAATCCTCCTGCCTCAGCCTCCCAAATGCTGGCATTACAGGCTTCAGTCACCATGCCTGGCTAAATGTTTTTTTAAAAAGAGCTATAAAGAGAGTGTAGCTTAGCAGTACAATGTTTGCTTGCATGAGGCCCTGGGTTCAATCCCCAGTAGTACTAAACATAAAATAAATAAAATAAAATAAAGTAAAATTAAAGGAGCTATAACAACAAAATGGTATATAAAATATCAGCTATTGCCCAGCACAGAGGTACACACTTATAATCCCAGCCACTCAAGAGGCTGAGGCAGGAGGACCCCATACATTATATGGGACATACTTGTACTAAAAATTATCCATTGTTTAGATGAAATTCAAGTTCAAATTTAACTGAGCGTTCTATGTTTTCACTTGCTGAAGCTTGTAACTCTACCCACAACTGATTAGATCTAATATTTTCTCTGTTCCACATCGTACCTTACCTTTCTGGTGAAAGTGGTAGAGGGGGAGGTATAAATAGCATGGACTGAAAGTGAGAGACTCTTTTTTTAAATAATCTTTTGGCTTTGGCTTTTAACTTTCTTCTTCGTTGTTTGAGCTTGGGCATGATTTCTGTAAAGAAAAATTTAAATTTTTTTTTTTTAACTAAAGAATGATATACATTTATAGAAAGTGAACAGAACTTAAGTGTATAGTTCAATGAGTTGCCATAACCTTGCAACCACCATGTTGGTTAACTTTTTTAATGCTTTTTTTCTTCCTTTCTTTTTTTTTCCTTCTTCATTTATTCTTTTACTACCTTGATTAACAAATAAGTCATTACCAGCAACCTAGAAGTCCCCTAAAGTGGAAGGAAAAGTAAACCCAGATTTAAATTGTCACTGGAGAGACCTTTCCTTTGGCATTCCTTTTTCTTAAGACAAGGTCTCACTGTGTAGTCCAGAGTGGCCTCAGATTTGCAATCCTCCTGCTTCAGCCTCCTGTGTGCTATGATTACAGGCATGTCTATCAGCTGAATTCCTCTTTCTTTATAACAGGGAAAATTGCTATAGTTGGGTTATGGTTAGATATTAAAAGGATATAAGTTTCCGTATCAGCAACATTTACTGAGCATCTATTATGATGGGCAGAGTTGGTAGTGGGAGAAGGAAGCAACATTAACTGTTTATTGAATGCCCCTTTACTTTTGGGTACCTTCCATACATTTGCTCAGTTAATTTTCACTATTCTGAAAGGTGCCTGCAGGTGTACCACTGTGGTTTCCAATCCTGTCAGATCTCAGGAGCTAAGCAGGGTTGGGCCTGGTTAGTACTTGGATGGGAGACTGCCTGGGAAAACCAGGTGCTGTAGGCTTGGGAGAAAGACCTGGCAACCCACTCCCAAAAAACAATCAGCCACTGAAAACTCTACGAATAGCAGAGAAGCATTGACAATAGTGTTTCGTCTATTGCACATAAGGTCGCTATGAGTCGGACACTGACTCAATGGCACCTAACAACAACATTCCGAAAAGTATTATCCTTGATATGGAAGACTTTTATGCAAGAATAAACTGAAGGTTAGAAAGATTAGATGATCTGCCAGTGCAATGAAATAAAATATGAAAGCCTAGATCTGTAAGTCTTCAAAGACTATGTTCTTTCTAAAAAGACTGGGGCAATAGTAGTGTAAATAGGCGATACATGACAAAATAACAATTACCCCAAATCTAAGATGTGAGTGTTTTAAAACATTTATTTCAACACATTTAAAAACATTATCTGGTATATTTATATCTTAATATATATCCTTTTCTGAAGAAAATTAAGTCCCAGCTACTTTGCTCTGAAGCTCTAGAAGAGCATTGCTGGTTTTAATTATTGCTACCTGAGGAACAAAGATGCTGTTATTCAAATAGCAGAAATGAAAATGGGCTCAAGGCCTGGGCCTCCTTCCCGTCAAACTTAGATTTGAATGGGAACAATCAGCCTTTAAAATACACATTCATTTCACTTCTGTTCATTCAGTAACCTTTCAGCACTTGGTATGCGGCTCTACACTTGCTCAGCTCTCAGATTCCACTGGCAGAACCTCCCCCAACTCTGGTGCAGGTTGTAAAAACTGAAAAGTGGCTTGGTTCAAACAGTGTTGGATTTGCAAAGGCTACCCCGAATGGCAAAGGGCAACAGTGCATGCATTAGTAGCCCTTCAAGAAGTGAAGATTCTTGATAGCATCTTATTGGACTTGTCAGGTCACAAGTTCACAGAATGTTTTTCTTTTCTTTTCTTTTTTCTTTTCTTTTCTGTTTTGTTTGTTTGCTTTTGTGTTTGAGATAGGGTCTTGCTATGAAGTACAGGCTAGCCTCAAATTTGTTTCCCAAGTGCTGGGAGTATAGGTATGCAACACTGTGACTAGTTCTAGAATGCTTTTCTTAATTGTTAGAGAGTTTGGAAACAAAACAAAAAATAGTTAGTTGGCTTGACCTTTATTATATCATTCTTTTCCCTTCTGAAACAGTAAAGAAGGCTAAGCAGAGATTATCAAATACAAGACATGTCTAAAGGATTGATTGGGATATGCTTTCAGAGATATTCACAATTCAGCTGTAATGGCCCATTGCAGCCTCATATTGTCTGTTGTTAGGTGCCATGGAGTCAGGTTCAACTCATAGTGGCCATCATAGGGCTGGCTGGCTTTCTTTCTTTCTTTCTTTTTTTTCCTGGTACTGGAGGTTGAACCCAGGGCCTCGTGCTTGCATGCTTTGCAAGTGCTGGACCACTGAGCTGCACCCTCAGCCCATTTTTTTTTTTTTTTACTTTTTGAGACAGGGTCTCGCTAAATTACGCAGACTGCCTCTGGGCTCGAACTTGCGATCCTCCTGCCTCCACCTCCAGAGCTGCTGCGATTACAGGCCTGAGCCACCACACCTGGCTCCATCATAGGGTTTTCAATGGCTGATTGTTTCGAGATTCTTAGGGAGTGGATTGTCACATCCTTCTCCTGTTTTTGTAGTGCTGGGGATCAAACCTGGGTCCTCAGAGGGTACAGAGCAGCACTCTACCAACTGGGCTAAATCCCAGCCCCTCATATTGTCTAATGATTAGTAATTTGTATTTCAGGTATACCAAACAACAGAAACTTTCTACAGTGTAATCAGCCTTTCCCTTTTGGGGGTATCCTTCTTCAGGTCATCTTATACCTAGCCTTCAAGATTCTGTTAATTTTTACCTTAAGGATATTAGTTAACTATTTAAAATCGAACAGGTACTACGTCAGTTGCTGGGATACAATCCTGAACAAGACCAACATAGTTTCAGTCCTTATGGAATTTATACTGGCTGAAATATCATCTGTTTTGTGCTTCTATAGCACTTTATACACACCTTTATTATAAAATTTAATACATTGTATTGTAATTTTTGTTTCCATTTTTGCACGTTCCTGGACCATGAGCTTTTTCAAGATAAATTTTATTTATCTTTGTTTCCCAGCACCTAGAATAAATCAGTTGTCAAGTGTGTCATCCAATAAGTGAATGAAAGAAATCATTCCTTTTAAGTGTTAGCAAGTGCTCTCTCTTTTAGTTAAGGATAGGCTTTAATAGAATTAAATGCTAGAATTCTTCTGGTTCGGGAGGTTTTCAGTTTTTCAAATCAAATCTTCCTATGGTTAAAATATGGGTCCAAAACTTTGCCAGTAGGAAGATGCGATAGATATAATAAGAATTACAATCTTATGCAGGAGTTGGCACTGCTGCTTCTGTTAAAACTCCCCTGGGTTATATGTAAAATTCTTTGGTGAGGAGAGCTTCCAAAGCTGTGGCAGCAATGGAATTAACAACTGCATTTCATTACCATCTTCCTAAAACAGCCCCCCCACCTTTTTTTGAGACAAGGTCTTGCTCACTTGGAATTCATGATTCTTCTGCTTCAGTCTCTTGAGTGCGGAGATTAAAGGCATGAGGCACCACTCACGATGGGCGCTAAAATGCATTTTTAATGGAGGTTTCTTACATCCTTTCCTTTAAGTCGTCTTTAGCCAAATGAGTTTCCATTACCAGTTCAATTGTTTCATCTTAGACACCATAGCACTATTACTGGCGCTGGCTTATATTTAACGTGACGTTTTATGTTGTTTATTATTGCTCCTGTCTCGTTTTTCAAGAGATTCCACTTCTCTAAGTCTCATCCAGACATAGAGTAAAAAGGGCACACTTTAAACTTGACATTCTCCCAGGCTGTATTAGGACTGTATCAAGAAATAGCGTAATATTTCTTGTCAAACGTACCTTCTCAAACTTTAATGTGCATAAAATCACAAGGGGAGGGGATCTCTCGGTAAAATGCATATTCTGCTTTAGTACATTTGGGTGGAGTCCAATAATTTGCATTTGTATCAAACAACCAAGTTATGCCAATGCCGATATTCCGCGGACACATTTTGAGTAGCAAAGATGTAAAGGAATGAAACAAAAGGAAGGCAGATGCTTTGTTCCAAAATATATATAAATGGATGGATGGAGCCAGGCAGAGCATCCGTTCTCCAGCACCAAACCTCCCCTTTTATGTTCCATCTCCCCTCCAAATCCAGCCCAAACCCCCACCTCCTTGAGCCATAGAATCCAAACAGCAACAGGCCCAGCTACGGAAGACGCGAGCCCAGGTAACAAAGAATCGTCTCTGCACTTACTAGTCTAAGAGCCTGGAGGATTAGATGGAGTCCGGGCAGTGGCTTCTTCCACACCATAAAGAAAAATTCAAAATTAAATCCTTGTCACGGAGAGACCAATCATAGACATGGTCTCTTAGCGATTCGCTTTCCTGGTAGCGTAGGAGCACAGCCTGGCCTATGATTGGCTGAGATTGCATCATGCTCTGGCCAATCAGAGCTGGGGCGCTTCTGGTATGAATAAGGGGAAGTCGGGAGATAAGGGGAGGTGAAGAGGCAGTGGAGAGGAAAGAAGGTGTGTCACGTCTCCTATGTGGTCGGTGGAAGCTTTTGTGTCATTGGCTGGTTTTTCTTCCGATTGCACCAATCTCAAGCTCTTTTCTGCTGAACCGTAACTATGAAATTCAAAGTAGAAAAGGGAGGCCAGCCAATGGAAAAAAATATATATATTCAGCAGCCAATCCTCCAGAAGTGTTTTGTGTCTTTGCCCAACAAGAAAATGTGTTTCATAAGGGAGGGGCGTTACCCAATCACCAATGGGCGGGCGTTGGTGAAACGGAGGAGCCAATGAGTGCGAGACGTTGAGTGACAGCTGTCCAATAGAGACCCTCAGTGCTAGTGCGGCTTGCAGCTTAAGCGCCGCCGCGGTCTGAGGAATGTCAACTATTCAACATGGAGGCGGAGGTCGATAAGCTGGAACTGATGGTGAGTGCAAAGTGAAGGAGACCTACAGGGTAATTAATTTTTCCCCAATGGTCCCGAAGGTGGGGCTCAATTTGGAGTCGCCGTAAACTCTGGGCAGCGGAGGCTGGACAAGAATCAAGTTCCCTCCTTCTGCACCGAAGGGCACCGCCGCCGCCTGGTCTCTTAACCGCCGCGGAGGGAAGGGGTTACATCCGGGAAACTACTGAGGGAAATGGCGGGAGACGTTGAGGGTGTGGGGCCTTTGTAACTCCTTGTTCCTTTCCTTCACCTTTCCATTCCTCAAGGAAATCCGCCGGGTGCAGACAGTGTTTTACACACACACACACACACACACACACACACACACACACACACACACACACACACGCACATTTGTGATCGAAACAGTCCTTAAACGCCCCAAGGAGACGAGAGGCCCAAGAAAGGGGGATGGAGGGTGCTGTGGGGAGTAAGCCAAGGCGGGTGGGGAAAAACCCTTTAAGGTTGATCCATTCGCGTTCTCGAAGGCGGGCTGAAAAAGTCTGAGATAGGATGCTAGACTTGAGTGTACAACTTCCTAGGGGCCAAGGAAGCCCCTAGACCCGATTCTGTTGGCCCGGAGATAGCACAGTGGGTGAGAGAGACGAGTGAGCGACTGGGGTCGGAACCTCGAGGTCCTGTCCTGGAGCGCGGGCGGGATTGGGTCGAGCGCGGGACCTTGCTCTTAAATTGCCCACTTTTCATTCATCTGGGGAAGTAGCGGGTGGGGGCGAAGAACTGGAAAGGACCTCCTGTTGTTGCTGGCGTGTGTGGCCTGCACGAGGGCGCCACACTGTGGGGCTGTCCTTGTAGTTTTCTCGACAGGGTTTTCCCTCACTTTATTCCCACCCCCCACCCCCCCATCCATAGATCACCGGCTTCATCGCCCGCGCTTTTTTCTTGCTTCCCTTGTTCTGTCTTCAGTCTTTTTCTTTTGCACTATCAGTTTTTTTCGGATTGGACTGGCTTCCTTAAAAATACAAAATTTGGAGGGAGTACTCGTTATTGAGCTCCTGCCGTTTTCCCCACCTCTTCTTTGTTAAAGAAAGTAATAGGATTAAATTTAAAATGCAAAAAACTTCTCCGCCCGCAATCTGTTCCTCCTCCCCCTGCTATTTCGTGGCGTTACTACCTTAGGTGTCGGTTCTACCAGTGCTGTTTTCACGAAGGTGAATCTTGACTTCGGCCTTGGAAAGGACGCTTGGTGATCCTGAGAGTCTAGGTACCATCCTAACCCCCATTGCCACCAGAGAAAAATCTGAGTCCTTGGCTTATCCTATTATAGTATTTTCTCATTTGTTAGTGAATTCAAGTGCCTCTCGTACAAATTTGATTTGAAGGTTTTCACTTGCTTTTAACATTTTGTGTTTAATTTTCTTTGTGGATGGAGTGGGAGAATGGGGTGGATGGGAAAGAAGAAAAATTTTCTTCAGCTTTCTAATTCTGTAATAATGAATATTTAGTTCAGCTTTTTTGTATTATTGTACTTTAAAAATACACAAAATGCTAAGTATTTTAGCAAACTACAATATTCTGTGAACAGCCATAAATATTAAGACTATCTTATTTTGTTCCCTTATTCTGAATTTCTTCCTCTAGAAATAGATATTTTTGCTTAATTGTTAGATGCTAGCTGATGCTAATGCTAATTCTGTTTTTAACTAGGCTGTTGTTCTTTCTTTTATTCTTCCTTTCTTCTCTAGTTGGCTGTTTACTTTTTAAGCTTTTTCAAGTCTTTCTAAAAGGGTCAGTATTCTTACTGGATTTGTACTCGTCTCCCTCCTTCTCCCCTTTTTCATCCTCCCCCCTTTTCTTCTTGTATTTTGAAACAGGGTCTTGCTATATAGCCCTGGCTGTCCTCGAACTCATGATCCTCCTGGCCCCACCCCTGGCTACAAGGTTTTTAATATTATTGCTTTGTATTTATGAAATGGGCTGGGGTTTAGTTCAGTTGGTAGAGTGCTGCTCTGCACTCTCTGAGGCCGTGGGTTCAATCCCCAGCACCCCCAAAATGGGAGAAGGAGCTGGCAACCCACTCCTGAAACAATCCCAAAATAGTCAGCTATTGAAAGCTCTATGAACAGCAGAGAAGCATTGACATGGTGCCAGGCATGGCACAGTGTCTGGGAGTGTTTCCTACTGTCAAACATAGGGTCACTATGAGTTAGGCCCTACTTGACAGCACCTAACAATAATTAATGAGATAGTAAAAGATGGTGCGCATCTCATCTTCCAATTTGACAATTACCTTTAAAAAATGTATCTATGCCACGCACAGTGGCGACCGCCTGTAATTCCAATGGCTTGGGAGGCAGTGGCGAGAGGATTGCAATTTTGAGACCAGAGGTAGTCTGCATAATTTAGTGAGACCCTGTCTCAAAAAGCAAAAAAAAAATAAAATAAAAAGGGCTAGGGGTGCAGCTCAGTGGTCCAGCACTGGCAGAGCATGCAAGCTGCAAGCGCGAGGCCCTGGGTTCAACCCCCTGTACCGCAAAAAAAAAAAAAAAAAAAAAAAAAAAAAAAAAAAAAAAAAAAAAAAAAAAAAAAAAAAAAAAAAATTGTATCTGTGAACCCATGTAGTTGCCAAGATTCTAAAGGTAAATGATTTCCTGTGCAATCTTCTGGTTTTTAGTTCTACATTACTTAAATGAAGGATTTGCCAAAGAACCAGTATTGAATATTTTGATGAGTGAAAAAAGGATGCATATTGTTTAACTTTGGGAAAAAAGTGGTTATCTTAATTTTGTAAACAGCCTGATCTTTTAATTATTTTTAATATTTGTCTTGCCTGATTAACTTCTAATTCAGAAAGTTAAACATTTGTCTTTTAAACACTTGTCTGCAAAACCTGATCATTGGGTAACAGAGTTAAATATTCTAATATTAGAGTAATGTGGCCCAGTATTTGAGGCCAAGATTTTCATGGTTCAGCTGTTCCGAATTTGAGTCCATTTTTTGGTAGGCTTAATTCAGTTAAGCTGCCCTAGACCCTTTAAAAGCTTGGCGAAAATAATGGAAATGCATTTTTGCATCAATCAACATTACTAATGGAGGAATAAGCTCATTGTAGGATGATCTTTGTTTTCTAACTTTTTTCCCTTCACATATAATGTGATACTATGATACTATTTCTATTTCCGGATTTACATCTGACTTTTAAGGGAACTTGTTATTTAAATCTCAGCCTTCTCATTATTTTATTCTTGATAGGTTATTTAAATCTCAGCCTCCTCATTATTTTATTCTTGATCGTTCTGAGTGTGAAGGAAATGGATATGCTTACTTTCTATATTTAAGATCTTTAAAGAATTAACTAAAATGTTAAAAATCCTCTTCCATAGGATTCAGTTAGGTTGTCCTGGGTAGAATATACTGATTCCCTGGCAGTTTCTTCCCTTGTTATAATAGGCCTCAGTAAACTCCTGAGTTGAGATAAAAAGCTATCGGTTGATAAGCGCCTTTTGTTTGGTGTCCTTTCTCCCCATTGTAGTTTAGAGTCCAGAGTAATAGATTGGGTATGCAGAGATTTGAGAAATTTACTTTACTTTTCATTTGTTCTCTTGACATTCTTATTCAAAAGATTTGTTTTATATGGCAGATAATCAGTTGTTTTGGGAAAGGAGCTAACCAACAAACTGTTTCCAAAGAGAACAAATATTTCTCACAGCTTTGCCTTAGTAGTAATTAAATTAGCTGGTTTTGTTAATACCAATTCTAAGATATTACTAATACCCATGTTAATTACTACTAAAACTTAGGATATATATATATATAATATATATAACATGTTTGAATGTTAGTTATAGATTAGTCATTAAAAACACTATCACTTTGATATTTAAGTCATATGCAATAAAAAATAAACATTGATATAAATGTTTTTAGGTTTTGGATGTCTTCTGACCAAAATGGCAACCCAACTTTAAATTCTTTTCACACTGGACCTTCAAATGATGCAAGATGCTTTTGTGTTCCTTTCCTCCTTATTGTATTACTGCTAACGAATGCTCTGACTTTATTGCACTACTGTACTTTACAGCTAGCAGTGCAATAGTATTGTCAAAGCATCTGAAAGCAGGGTGCACACCAGAATTTTGATTCTTTCCTTACATTTTTCGTCAGTATTTGTGAATAATTAACCACAATCTTTGTTGCTGAAAACTGTATGATTTTAAGTCTTTTAGAAAGTCATATCTTGAAAACAAAAACCTTAACATTAAAAACTCACTAGTATACTGCATTATGAAACACACTGAGAAAATACTTTTTATATCTAAAGTTGTTATGATTTGTCTAAATGAGTAGTAGTTTATAATTTGCTTCTTTCTGTAACGGATTTGGATAGGTTCTGGTGAATCTTAGGTTTTATTTAACAAAGTTTTATGAATTAGAGTGTGATAAAAACAATCTCTGTTGTGTACTTCTTATGGTAGTTTGTTTCAAGTCTTAATTAGTATTTGGTATTATGAGGAAATGATTGAATTTAAATCTTAAAAATGTTTGGCTTAAAATTCATTTTTGTAATTATGAAATATAAAGTGTGAATCCATTACTTTGGTAATGAATTTTATAAGATATAATTTACATACAGTAAAACTAATTAATTTTTATTTATCTATTTTTTTTTTTTTTTTGTGGTACTGGACCAGGGCCTCACACAGACTTTGCAAGCACTCTACCACTGAATGCACCCCCAGCCCCTTTTTAAATTTTTTATCTTGAGACTGGGTCTCACTGAGTTATTAGGCTGCCTCTGGCCTTGAACTTTTGATTTTCCTGCCTCTGCCTCTTGAGTCATTGGGATTACAGGCATGCACCACAGTGCCCTGGTTAAAACTAACCAATTTTAAGATTACAATAAGATGAGTTTTGGCAAATGTATATAGTCATGTGATCACTCCCACAGCCAGGATATAAAACATTCCCAACATTTTAAAACATTCCTTTTTAGAATCCCAATACCTGGAAAGCTGAGGCAGGAGGATCAAGAGTTGGAGGCCAGTCCAGGCCATACAGTGAGACCCTGTCTCAAAACAAACAAACAAACAGCAACAAAATTCCTGTTTACCTGGGTGTGGTGGCATATACCTGTCATCCCAGTACTAAAGGGGCTGAGGCAGGAAGATGGAGAGTGAGAGGCCAGCCTGGACTACATATTGAGTGTGGAGTCAGCCTGTCTCAAAATAAATAAATAAATAAATAAATAAAATAAAGTTCCTTTGTGGCCCTTTGCAGTCAACCTCTTCTCCTCAAGCTCCCTGGCAAACCACAATCTCTAGTTTTCTAAAATTTCATATCAGTGGAATCATACAGTATGTAGCTTTTGTGTTTGCCTTTTTGCATCTACCATAATGCTTTTTAGATACATCCATGTTATATGTATTAGCAATTGGAACTTTTTATTGCTGAGTTGTATGTCATTGTATAGAATATGGCATTATTTGACCAGGCTATGGTTTTTAGGTCATTTCCAAATTTTGCCTATTACGAATAGAGTTGCTGTAAGCATTGGAGTATGTCTTTATATAGACATATGTTTTTCATTTTTCTTTCTTCCTTTTCTTTCCTGTTTCCTTCCTTCCTTCCTTCCTTCCGTCCCTCCTTCTTCCTTCCTTCCTTCGTCAGGGTCTCACTGAGCTACACAAGCTGCCTCTGGCCTTGAATTTGTGATCCTTTTGCTTCCACCTCTCCAGTCATTGGGATTATAAGCATGTGCCATATTGCCTGGCTCATTTTTTTGTGTGTAAATACTGAGAAATAGGATTGTTGAGTAGCATGATAAATGTATGCTTGATCTTATAAGAAACTGCTAAAATTTTCTCCAAAGCTCCTTTAATGGCTAATGATATTGAATATCTTTCATGTTATTTGCAATTGGTACATCTTTAGTGGTGTCTTAACATCTTTTATTTTCAAGCTGAGTTGTCTTTTTATTATTGCATCATAAGTGTCCTTTAATTTTCTCTCAGTCTATTATTTCTCTTCTCATTTAGAAATTTTTGAAGACAAGTTTATTTTATTTATTTATGTATTTATGCTAGGGATTGAGCCTACGGTCTTTTTAAAGATAAGGTCTAAATTGTGCAGACTGCCCTGTGCCTTTGCCTTTCCATTGTTGGGGCTTGAATCCACCAGGACCTTCCACATGCTAGGCAAGTGCTCTACCCTTGACCTACACCCTCAGCCTATAGTTTTAGTTTTTATATTTGGAAATTACAAATAATTTTTGCTTATAGCAGGGTAAGTATTAAGGACTTTTTCACATTTGTTAAAAGAAGTATTATTTCCCCTTGAATTACCATGGCTCCTTTGAACTAACCAATTGAAAATGTATGTGTGGATCCATATTTGAACACCTGTTTTGTCCCATTATGTTATACTACACCATTATAATGAGTAAATTTACAGTAAGTCTTTGAAATCATCTTTTGTAAGTCCTCAGTCTTTGTTCTTGTTATCCAAAATTGTTTTGGTCATTTTGCATTTAAATTTTTTTGGTCAATTTCTACTAAGTAACTACCTGCTTGGATTTGGAATCTAAGAAGCAATTTGGGGGGAATTGGTATCTTAATAATATTGCATCTTCTGATGCACAAACATTATATGTCTCTCCATTTATTAGGTCTTTTAAAATTTCTTGGGTTTTTCAGTGTATCCGGTCTTGCTTATAATTTTTAATTTGTGTATTTTCTACTGGTGCTCTATATCTTAAATATAGAGCAAGAACAGTTATAATGTGTGTTCTAGATGCACTGAATTTCAGAAGAAAAGTAAACTGTTAAGTAGAAAGATACCTGAGATGTTAAGTATGGACTCAGGGACATCATTTGTATGGAATGAAGAACATAAATGCTCATTGTAAAACCATTCTATTCCTTTTTTTTTTTTTTTCCAATACTTGGGGGTTGAAGGCAGGGCCTTAAGCATGCTAGGCAAGTTTTCTACCACTGAGCTGAACCCTAAACCTTTATTTTTTATTTTTTATTTTTTATTTTGAGATAGGGTCTAAGTTTTGAAGGTTGCCCCTTGCCTTGAATTTACAATCCTCCTGCCTCAGCCACCTGATTACCTGAGATTATAGGCATGCACCACAATGGCCAGTTTAGTTCAGATTTTATATATACATTTTATATATAAAGTTTCTTCATGGAACCATGTGTGGTGGCACACACCTAAAATCCTAGCACTAAGAAGGATAAGGCAGAATGATCAAGAGCTTGTAATGTTTGGGAATCAAGTCATACCTATTAGGATACCTATTATTAAAAAACACAAAAACAGGCAGTCACGGTGGCACACACCTGTAATTCCAGCAATTTGGGAGGCAGAGGGAGTAGGATCACAAGTTCAAGGCCAGAGTCACCCTACATAAGTTTTTTTGTTTGTTGTTTTGTTTTTTGTTTTGTTTTGTTTTGAGACAGGGTCTTACTGTGTAGCCCAGGCTGTCCTGAAACTTGCTATGTAGACCAGGCTGGCCTTGAACTGATGTCAACTCTCCTGCCTCATCCTCCTGAGTGCTGGGATTACAGATGTGTCCCACCATGCCTGGCTCTTAACTTGGGTCATAAAATACTGCAGTGTTCCAGGTGGTCATGCACACCTGTAATCCCAGCACTCAGAAGCCTAAGGCAGGAGGATTAAGAGTTCAAGGCCAGCCTGGGCTATGTAGTAAGTTTGAAGCCAGCCTTGGTTGTATAGCAAGACCCAGCTCAAAGACAAACAGAAAACACAGATGACTGCATACTTCTGCTTACTCTTGTGTATCTATTAATGCCATAAGAATATCTCATGGGTAATCTACTGGTTCAAGGAGAATGAGGGACACCTGGAGCAAAGGACCTAACAGGCATCTTCCAGAATTATAGTGAGGAGCAGAGCCATCAGCCCAGCCTAGAGCACCTGAGCCCATTCAATGTGCAAGTTCATGAGAATAAATGATTGTTGCTTTTAAACCACTGACTTTCTTGGCATCATGTATCATAACTTTGAAAGATGTTGGTTTAATGTAATAAGCTGTCGTTTGAATTTTAAAATTTATTCATTTGCTGGTAGTTTGGCTAATCCATTATTAGCTCTATAATCTAATTATATGGTAATATTAGCTCATAAGTAATAGAAAGACACTATGTCCTGTTAAAGAGCGACCAAAGAAAAACTATTTGAAGAGATGCTCCTATGCCACTTCTCTTTCTGGCCCTAAAATAAAACTGTGGTTTCTTAAATATAAATGTGTTAAACAAAGCCACTAGCTTTATTTTAATAGTTTAAATACTTTAAATATTTTGTAATGCCCTACAAATAATAAAGGTAGTGATCTGGGCATGGTGGCACGATTTTGTAATCCCAGCACTCAGGAGACTGAGGAGGAGGATCATGAGTTCAAGACCAGCCTGGGCTATACAGCAAGACCCTGTCTTTAAAACCAAAAATAAGGTAGCTCAAGTTTATTAGTTAAAGTTAGTAAAAACTGCCGGGCGCTGTGGTGCAAGCCTGTAATCCCAGCGACTCAGGAGGCAGATGCAGGAGGATTGCAAGTTGGAGACCAGAGGCATTCTGTGTAATTTAGCGAGACTCTGTCTCAAAAAGTAAAAAAAAATGGGCTGAGAGTGCAGCTCAGTGGTACAGCACTTGCATGAGGCCCTGGGTTCAATCCCCAATACCACACACAAAAAAAAGTTAGTAAAAACAATAACCTCTTTGTTTTACACGTCTTCCATGAGGCTAATTTATAGCAAGGAGGACTGTGAGTTAAATTTATCAGTATTTTAGAGACCATCATAATTGTTAAGTATATTTCCTACCATGTTACCAAAAAATTTCCCGTTTATCACCAGATCCTAGAATCCTATCAATATTGTCTCTGCTGTAAATAGCTCCGAGTAGTGCAATATTGCTTATAGGGTTTTGGTATTTGGGAAGAACAATTAGCAGGCTGCAGATACTATGTAGCTGAAACTGAAGCAAAAGTCATTTTTGTTTAGGAAGATAACAGGAAGAGCTAGATTTTACTATAAACATTAAAAACTAAGGCTTACATATCAAGTTTTATTAGAAATAGGTAACATTTATCTTTTCTAAGTATTAATATATAGATAAATTAAACTTGGGTTTAGTAGTATCCTAAGGAAATAATAAAATTGTATTGTGGAAAAGGACCTGAAATTCCAACTCTGGGAGAGATCTAGAGAGGGGAGGACTCACGAAGGCCACACGGCTGGCTAGTGATACTAGGGTCAAAACTTCTCCCACATAACCCAATTCTTTTTATTTTTCTGTAGCATACAAGGTTATGTTCAGAGGGAATTTTTAATTAGTTTTATAATTTTAGCAATATTAAATTTAAAACTTTTAAATTGGGACACTTGTTTTGTTTCATACCTATAATCCCAGCATTCAAAGGCTAAGACAGGAAGATTTGGAGTTCAAGGCCAGCCTAGGCTACATAGTGAGACACTGTCTCAAAAACAAAGACAAAAATTTAAAATAACTTTAAATTTTATTTAGGTTATTGATTTACATTTTTTCCACATCTGTATTGTTTTTATTGGCTTTAATATCATGTATAACTCTGATCTAGCTACGTAAAAACCAGAGTAATGAAAATCAAACTACAGGTGAGTTACCTAGTCTGTTTCCTCATTTGTATAATGAAAGGTTCAGATCATATTTTTTTTGTGTGTGTGTGGTACTTGGAGGTTGAACCCAGAGCCTCACACATAATTTGAAAGTGCTCTACCACTGGGCTGGAACGCCAGCCCATTTTCTATTTTCCATTTTGAGTCAGTGTCTTGCTAAATTACACTGGCTGCCTCTGCCCTCAAACTTGCAATCCTTCTACGTCCACCTTTAAGGTTTCTGGGATTATAGGGATGTGCTACTCTGCCTGACTTTTCTTCTTTTCTTTTTTGAAAGACAGGTAATATAGCATTTGGGAGGTTGAGGCAAGAGAATTGAGAGTTCAAGGTTAACCGGTCTACATAGGGAATCTCAGTCTAGCCTAGGTTGCAAAGCAAGAACCAGTCTCAAAAAAAAAAAAAAAAAAAAAAAAAAGTTGCTAAATTGTTCAGGTTGCCCTGGAATTTATAATCCTTCTGCTGCAGTCTCCCAAGTACTGGGATTACAGGCATGTGCCATCACACCTGATAATTTTATTTTTTTTGTGGTATTTGGGGGTTAAAACCAGGGTCTTGCACATACATTGCAGGTGCTCTACCACCTAAGCTGTATCTGCAACCCATTTTTTGTCTTTTGTTTTAAGACAGGATCTTGCTAGGTTACAAGCTACTTTTGACTTTGAATTTGTGATCCTTCTGCCTCTGCCTCCCGAGTCCAGGGATTATGGCCATGTGCCACCATCCCCAGCTGAAAATATTTTTTAATTGTCATAAAATTCCACAATATAAATGATCATTTTTACTAACAATTCAGTGTTATTAAATATTATAATATAATATTATAATGTAATAAATGTATTAAGTACATTAAATACATTCACATTGCTCTGCAACCATCACCATCATACATCTTTAGATCTCTTTTTATCTTCCAAAATGGAAATCTGTATGTGTATTTAACAATGACTCCTTATTACTCCCTCCTTCCAGTCCCTGGCAATCACCATTCTATTTTCTGTTTATGAACTTGATTACTCTGGCTACTTCAAATAAGTGGGATTGTACAGGCTCTTTCTGTGACAGGCTCTTTTTCACTTAGCATAATATTCTCCATGTTATAGCATGTATCAGAATTTCCTTCCTTGTTAAGGCTGAATAATATTCCAGTGTCTACACATCTTTGTTTATGCATCTCTGATGGGCACCTGGCTTGCTTCTATCTTTTGGCTATTGCTATGAAAATGGGTGTACAAATATTTCTCCAAGACCTGTTTTAGTTCTTTTCTATATATACCCAGAAGTGGAATTAATGGGTCATATGGTAATTTTATTTTTAATTTTTTTGTTTCCTGTCTTTTAAAGTGTGTTCAAAATTCTATTTGTTCTCTGAAATATTTTCTAAATAGAATTGGTGGCAGATGCTTAAAAGGGGGATGGGAATTTAAAAATTCTTTTGAAGCCAGGTACACTAGTATGTACCTGTAGTCGCAGCTTGGGAGTCTGAGGCGGGAGGATTCCTTGAGCCCAAGAGCTCTAGGCCAGCCTGAACAATATAGCAAGGCCCCCAGATCAACAAAAGGAAAAAAGGAGGTTTTTTGAAAGCAATGGAATCCATGTGTTTAACAGCTAAGTGTGGGCAAAGAGGGTAGAGTGCAGTCTGCTATGCTTTGGGCTAAGAATAGGAGAACTTGTTTGAGGAAATCATGTTTTGCCTTCTAAGGCAAATAGTAAATTCTAAGGACCAAACCTCATGTGATGGCACACATGTGTAATCTCAGCACTCAGGAGGCTGAGGAAGGGAGGATTGTGAGTTTCAGGCTAGCTTGGGCTGTGTAGTGACATTCTGTCTCAAAAAAAAAAAAAAAATCATCTAAGAACCATGGTTGTATACCTGGTAAATTCAAGGTAATACATGGTTTAAGATTCTGTAAAAGATGTAGGATTTCAAAAAATTAAGAGTAATTTATTAATTGTGCCACATTCAACGGTAAACCTTTTTTTGAGTACTGGGGATTGAACCCAGGGCCTTGCACATGCCAAGCAAGCACTCCACCCCAGGGTGAGCTGCACCATAAGGCATTTATTTATTTATTTATTTATTTATTTATTTATATTTTATTTATATCTGAAATCGCAGAACTTGCAATCCTCTTGCCTGAGCCTCTAGAGTTGCTGGGATCACAGGCAGGCATGCACTGTGGTGCCTGACTAATTTTGATTTGAAATCTAAGAGTTGCATAGTGCAGTGGCTTAAAAATGTTAACTGGTTTTTATTTTTATATTTTATTTTTTACTTTTTGGTGCTAGCGATTAAAACCAGGGTCTTGTGAATGCTATGGAAACACTCTACTGCTGAGCTATACCCACTGCCTTAGTTTTAAATTTTTTACTATGGCATAAATATTATGGATAATGGATGTTTTATCTACTTTTTTTATTTCTGCATTTTCTTTCTTTTTTCCAGTACATGGGGGTTGAACCTGGGACTGTGCACATACTTTGCAAGTATTCTACCACTGAGCTGCACACCCAGCCCATCTTTTATTTTTTATCTTGAGACAGGTTTCAATAAATTACATAGGCTCCCTCTGTCCTTGAATTTGTGGTCCTCCTGCCTCTGCCTCCCAAATCACTGGGATTACAGGCATAAGCCTCCATACCTAGTTTATTTCTGCATTTTCAAAATAAATGTTTATCATGTATTATTAAAATGCTAAATAGAAAAGAAAAAATCAAGTGTCATTTTTACTAATATGTCTTTCAATTTATAAAATAATGATTTGTGCTGATTTTTAGTTCCAGAAAGCTGACTCTGATCTGGATTACATTCAATACAGGCTAGAATATGAAATCAAGACTAATCATCCTGATTCAGCAGGCCAGGTAATATGCAAAATAGGTAAACCTTTTAAACTGAATATTTTATTAAAAAAATTCTGGTAATATTTCTAATAGTAATAGATTATAATAATTATATTTTTAAGTACTAACTTTATAGAGTCTTAAAATGTTATGATGGAAACTTGCTGGGTTCAGTGGCTCACGCCTTTAATCCCAGCACTTGGGAGGTGGAGGCAGGAGGATCGCAAATTCAGACCAAAGGCAGTCTGCATAATTTAGAGAGACCTTGTCTCAAAAAGTCAAAAAAATGGCCTGGGGTGCAGCTCAGTGGTCCAGCACTTGCAAAGCATGCAAGCACAAGGCCCTGGGTATATAGTGAAATTTTTGGTACTTTTCATTTTTCTCTTTCCTGTTTCTCACTGGCACCTAACAACAGCAACAACAATAGTAACAACTTTTAAGAGTTAGTGAGCTCAAAGGTACAAATCAGGAGGAAGCCTCTGAACTTCTAAGACAGAATGTGGCTACTTGCAGGGCAATTGTTCTTTAATTGAGGAGAGAAGTCCTGGTAGTCATGATATTCTCTGAGGAAGATGATCATATACTACTAAGTTTGCTTAACTATATGACATGAGCAGTGGATTTCTAAATGAAATTATGTAGTTATTCTAAGGTTAGTTTGATTAGAAATTACTAACTCACTGGGCATAGTGGTTCATGCTTATAATCCTAGCATTCAGCAGGTTGAGGCGGAAGGATCACTAGTTCCAGGCCAGCCTGGATTACGTAGTAAATTATAGCCCAGACTGAGCAAAAAGCAAGACCCTGTCTCAAAAAACCAAAAGCAAAACAAACAAATAAATAAATATATACACACAAACTCAGTGATCTTCCTGCTTCAGGCTCCCAAGTAGCTAGGACTACAGCTGTATGCCACCAAACCCAGCAAACTCTGTTTATATGTCATAAGAATAAGGATACATGCCCATGAAATAAAAGAAAACAATCTCTAAGCATTGTCTGTTAACAATAATTTTGGCAGTACTTGTCAACAGATAAGAAATAGCATATTTTGAAGTTTTTAAAAAATTATATACATTAAATTTTGATGAGGTAGAAGTATGAATTAAAGTAGCTTTTTTTTTCTTTTCTTTTCTTTTTTTTTTTTTTTGTGGTACTGGGGGTTGAACCCTGGGCCTCGTGCTTGCATGCTTTGCAAGTGCTGGATCACTGAGCTGCACCCCTAGCCCATTATTTTGACTTTTTGAGACAGGGTCTTACTAAGTTACACAGACTGCCTCTGGTCTCGAACTTGTAATCCTCCTGCCTCAGCCTCCCAAACTGCTGGATTACAGGCATGCACCACTGTGCCCGGCTCAAAGTAGCATTTTATAGTGACTAGTGGCTGAGACAAGATAGGTCAAAGTCAGAGTGTTGGGTCTTGGTCCTGGAGGTCGCAAGAAGGATGACAAGGTCAAAGAAAAGAAATATGAACCTCTCATATCAACTAGACTAGGGAAATAGAAGAAAACAAAGGAATTATTCTGCCCAAATACTACCAGTAGTGATACCTCAGGCTCCATGCCTTTTAAAGTTACTGAAATTGGAGAGGAATAAAGACTATCTTCTCGTGGAGAAAGAATTCTTTAGAAATCAGGAATAAATGAAAACATTAGAAGAAAATAAGAGGAGGAAAGACCAAAAGTAGATGATCTGAGGGGGACCCCAATGTTGGTAGGAACCTTGAAGGGATCATTAATGACAGTCATACCAATGTGTTGTATCTGTGGGCTCATAGCACTGTATCAGCATCCTTTCATTTGTGGACAAGGATCTGTTAGAACCAGGCTGCTCAGTTCTGCTCAGCCATAAGGTACATGCTGTGATAGGGGTGCTAATGGATAAGTGGAAAAGGCCCCCCAGGCAACCTGCGTGGATACTGAGGGGTTGGACAACCAAATCCAGGAAATTAAGGAGTCTGTGGAGTTTCTTCTCATCTATCCTAAATATGAGGGGATGGGGCCAAGGGAGTCATTCCCTATGATCTACCTAGCACAGGTAAAACCTTGCTAGTTAAAGCAGTGACAAATCAAACTTTGGCTACTTTTTTGAGAGTGGTTGGCTCAAACTCATATGGGGAATTGTCTTAAGATGTGAAGTACACGCACCATCTATCATGTTTATTGATGAAATAGCAGCCATCGGAACCAAAAGATATGATTCAAACTCTGGAGGGGAGAGAGAAATTCAGCGAATAATGTTGGAATTGTCGAACTAGTTGGGTGATTCAATTCCAAGGGAGATATGAAAGTTATCATGGCCACCAACCAAACAGAAACTTTGGATCCAGCACTTATCAGATCAGGCCAGGGTGACACTAGCCAATGATGAAACCCTAGACTATTTGATCATGACAAAGGATGACCTCTCTGAGGCTGAAGTCAAGGCAATCTATGCAGAAGCTGGTCTGATGGCCTTGAGAGAAAGTAGAACGAAAGTAACAAATGATGACTTCAGAAAATATAAAGAAATTGTTCTTTACAAAAAATAAGGCAGCACCCCTGAGGGGCTCTATCTCTAATGAACCACAGTTGCCTTCTAGAAATTGAGTGGGAGTTTGCCCAACCTCTGACAGGGATGAGGTTGGGGAAGCTGCCCTGAGGAATCCATGTGCCAGTTGATTTTAATTAGCAAAACATCTTGTGTGTCTTTTGGCATATGACGTGTAGGACACCCATCAGTGGCCTTCATTTATTGGTCATTGTGCTATGCTGTTTTCTGCTTCCAGTTAAGTGTTCTTACACACATGCACATTTTATACAATATTGGGAAAACTTCACAAAGGTTCAGTTTTTACTGTTTAGTTCATAGAATTTCAGAAATTTTTGTGTGTGTGTCTGTGGTATTGTGGCTGAACCCAGGGCCTTGCGCACACTTTGCAGGTATTCTACCATTGAGCTGCATCCCCAGCCCCTTTTTTATTTTTTATCTTGAGACAGGGTCCTGCTGAGTTACGCAGGCTGTTTCTCGCTCTGAACTTGCCATCCTTCGGCCTCTGTTTCCCAAGTCTCTGGGATTACAGGTGTGTACCACCATGCCTGACTGCAATTTCAGAATTCTATGGGAGTACACTTCGAACATTTCTAGCTCTGTAACTAACTTTTCCTTTGTCTTTTCATTTTTTTTCTTTCTGTCTGAAGAACAACCGGCCATTCTGATACAGTGGTACCACCTTATATTGGCTAAAGGACTTACCTGAATCAGTGTCTTTCAAGTGCTATTGTGGAAGGCTTCATGTGGTGCTCCCACTTTTCCTCTGCCTTCTATTGCTCATCTGTGTTCTATCTCCAGTTATTTTTCTGTTCTACAACCTTTTTTTAAAAGATAGCTTTAATGAGTTATAAGTCATATACCATAATCTTTGCCCTGTTAAAGTACACAATTCAGTGGTTTTTAATGTGTTCACAGAGTTATGGAAACATGACCTCAATTAGTTTTTGAACATCTTTGTCACCTCAGAAAGGTTTGTCTAACATTTGTTCTAATAATTATGCATGTCTCAAGGAAGACAAAAGTAAACAAGCAGTTGCCATAGCATCTAATATATGGTGGTAGGATGGTTGTGTTGGTAGTAAATATTCATTGAACATTAGTGGATGCAAGTCATTATGGCATTTATGGTGTGTTTGTGTGTTCTTACTTGGACCCACACACATAAATTTTGTTTAGCTGCATTATCCTCATTCTAGTATCATTTATGACTTGGAGTCTGTCAGTACAACATTTTTTACTGGGATACAATAAACTACAAGTTCCTGTTCCTATGGTCTTCACTCTTAATTATTCCAGAAAGATAATTTTTTTTTATTTTATAAGCATTTTTCCTATAGATTTAAAAAATTTTAGTTATTTGTTTATTTGAGAAAGGGTCTTCCCATATAGTCAAAGCTGGCCTTGAATTTGGACTCCTCCTGCCTCAGCTTCCTAAATGGTGGGATTACAGGCATGCTCCACCACACCTTCTCCTGTAGTGTTTTTGTTGTTGTTGTTGTTTTGTTTTTAAGTTTACTAGTACAATTAATGCCTGCAGCGGTAGCCCTGTGGCATCCGATCCCGTCAGATCTCGGAAGCTAAGCAGGGTCGGGCCTGGTTAGTACCTGGATGGGAGACCGCCTGGGAACACCAGAAGCTGTAGGCTTGGGAGAAGGACCTGGCAACTCCCTCCCAAAAATCAATCTGCCATTGAAAACCCTATGAACAGCAGAGAAGCACTGACAATAGTGTTTCCCCTGTTGTACGGAGGGTCGCTATGAGTCGGATACCGACTCGATAGCACCTAACAACAACAACAAGTACAATTAATACCATATTTCCTTTTGTTTCTTCAAAGGACTTTGAGTTGCTGGATGTGGTGGCACCCACCTGCAATCCCAGTGACTCAGGAGGCTGATTCAGGAGGATTGCATATTTGAGGCCAGAGGGAGCCTGCATAATTAGTGAGACCTTGTCTCAAGATAAAACATAAAAATGGAGCTACGGGTGTAGCTTAGTGACAGAGGACTTACAGAGTGTGCATGAGGCCCCAGGTTCAGCCTCCAATACTACAAAACAAACAAACAAACAAACTTTGAGTTCAGCTGTTTGTTCAAGTATTGGGTTTTTTCTTTTCTCTCACCATTAGCAGTATCATTAGCAAAGCATTTCTTATATATTTTTATGATCTTTTATTATCTACTTACGATAAATAAAACCCAAAATGAATTGAGGTATTGTAGCCACAAAATTAGATAAAGTGCAGCACAGTTTACAGACACTAATTAAAGAATGCAGTGACTCCCCAAAGCCAGTTACACAAACAAAACTGTGTATAGTAATTTATTCCTCTGTGATGTGGTGCTAAATCATGTCCATAATCTAGTCATAAGCATACTATATAATGTAAATCATGTTACACTGAATCAATCATTGCCATATCAATGTTATTAGATCCAGCTAATATCATAGAAAATATGTAGAATGGATAGCTACATAAGTACCCTATCCTAACTCTCTAGCTTTATTGGCTGTTTTTCCCTTCCTTTCCCTTCCCTTTTTTTGTATTACTGGGGCCCTGAACCAGGGCTTTGTGCATATTTTGCAAGTGCTTTACAACTGAGCTGCACTCCCAGCCTCTCTTTCATTTTTTATCTTGAGACCAGGTCAAGTTACACAGGATGCCGCTGGTCTCCAACTCTCCATCCTTTTGCTGCCACCTCCTGAGTCATTGGAATTTCAGGCATGTGCCATAGAGTCCTGCTCAGTTGTTTATTTCTTATATTTAATTCACCAGTTCTCTTCCTAGTTTTTAGAGATGATCAAGGATTAGTTTTTGCCATTTTCTTTTCCTTCTATGAATCTGTATTTGGGGTATTTCTCATTTCTCCCAAGTTAAATTTATAGGTGCCACTATTGAACTGCATTTTAGTTACCTAACAGTCATTTATTCTTAATGGAATACCCTATCACTTCAACAGTTGATGTCTTCTTCTGTCATACTAATTTTCTCCTAACTTTAAACTTCATTTTTATCAAATTACTTACATATATTCTGGAGTTACAGAAATATAAAGCGTATAATTTCACATAGTAATCTCTCTCTCTCTTTTTTTTTTTTGTGGTACATGGGAGTTAAACCAGGGCCTCACACATACTTTGCATGTGCTCTACCACTGGGCTGCACCCCTAGCCAATTTTTTACTTTTTATTTTTATTTTTTTAATTTTTAAATTTTTATTTATTTATTTATTTATTTTGCGTTACTGGGCATTGAACCCAGGGCCTTGCGCCTGCATGCTCTGCAAGTGCTGGATCACTGAGCTGTGCCCCCAGCCCATTTTTTTACTTTTTGATACAGGGTCTTGCTAAGTTACACAGACTGCCTCTGGTCTCGAACTTGTGATCCTCCTGCCTCCGCCTCCCGAGCCACTGGGATTACAGGCATGCACCACTGTGCCCGGCTTACTTTTTATCTTGAGACAGTCTCGCTAAGTTACGCAGGCTGCCAGTGGCCTCAAATTTGTTATTCTCCTGCCTCCACCTCCCAATTGGTGGGATTACAGGCATACACCACCTTGCCTGGCTTCACATAGTAATTTCTTGATCCACTGTCTTCTGCCCTCAAGAAGGGCACCACTTTATTTTGGTGTCTTCCGGTATTTCTTTCATTTTTTTGTTCATGCTAGAAATCGAACCCAGGGCCTTGTGCATACCAAACATACTCTATACCACTGAGCTATACACCTAACCCTACTAATTATTTCTTTTATATTTCTAAATAGTATGCTTGTACTACATCCCCCACTACCATCTGAAATATCTACTGATTTCCTGGATATAGACTGTTCTAGTTCAAATCCCCAGTTCTACTTTTTATTGGCATTGTGATATTAAGCAAGTCAGTTAACCTCTCTGAACTTAAGTTTCTTCATCTATAAAATAGAGATATATTGCCAGGTGCAGTGGCGCACACCTGTAATCCCAGCGGCTCGGGAGGCAGGAGGATCACAAGTTCGAGACCAGAGGCAGTCGGCGTAACTTAGCGAGGCCCTGTCTCAAAAAAGCAAAAAATGGGCTGGGGGCACAGCTCAGTGGTCCAGCACTTGAAGAGCATGCAGGCGCAAGGCCCTGGGTCCAACCCTCAGTACCACCAAAAAATAAATAAATAAATAAATAAAAGAGATATTACTCATACTGCATATTGTTGTTGTTAGGTACCATTTATTGGGTTCTGTTGTACATAGGGTCACTATACATAGTGACCCACACCTGTGATCCCCGCAGTAGGGTGGCTGAGGCAGGAATATTTTGAGTTCAAAGCCAACCTGGGCTGTATACGAAGTTCCAGGCCCTGCTGGGCCACATAGATAGATAGACTTTGTCTCAAAAGTAAAGCAAAAACAACAACAACAACAACAACAACAAAACCCAAGAAAAGAAAACCCTCAGAAAGATGATGCGACAGGTAGGAAAATAAGGAATGACAAGAACAAGACTCAAACTGCATTCTGTATAGCAAGGTTTTTTGTTGTTGTTTTTTTTTGTGCTAGGGATTGAACTAAGGGCCTCATGCATGTTAAGCATGGGCTCTACCACCAAACTACAAGCTTGACTTTTGGATTGCTTTATGTAATTTGGTAAAGGATACTAGTCTATGGGATATTAACCTGAGGAAATATATTACTAATGTTCTAGAATCTTGGTGGCAGATTCAGTAAGAAGAATGAAACTTCCTGACCTGGTGGCACACACCTGTAATCTTAGCACTCAGGAGATAAGGAAGGACAATTGCAAGTTCGAGGCCAACCTAGGCTACATCATGAGACTGTGTCTCAAAACAAAACAAAACAAAAAAAGAAAAACAACTGGTTTTGATGTGACAACAGAGGGAAAACAAAGAATTTTTTTTCTCCTTGTATAGAGAAGCTCTATCTACATACTTTTAAGTGTGTACAAAAGGAAATACTGAAAAGATTATTGAAATACATGAAATTTAAGGTTCCAGAGGATATTAGGGAGGAAACCATAATAGTAGTAGTAGTTTTAGAGGCATGAGTTTTGTATTTTAAACGGATATGAATAAATTGTTAACTTATTCATACTTTAGCCCCATGATAGTGTGTTTAAGAATTGTGTAAGTTGCTATACATGGTGGTAAGCACTCAAGAGGCTGAGGCAGGAGGATTATTGAGCTTGAGGCTAGCCTAGGCTACATAGTGAGATACTGCCATAATAAATGAATAAATAAAAAGTAAATGGCTATTAAAAGGGGCTAAAGATAGCACAGGGGCTGGGACTTAGCTCAATTGGTAGAATGCTGTTCTGCAGTCTCCGAGGTCCCGAGTTCGATTCTCAGCACTGCAAAAATGGGGGAAGGACGTGACAATCCACTCCTGAGGCAATCCCAAAACAGTCAGCCATTGAAAATCCTATTAGGGTCACTATGAGTTGGACATGACTTTATAGCACCTAACAGCAACAAAGATAACACAAGTGGTAGAGTGCTTGCCAACTGTTTGCAGGGTCCTAGATTTGATTTGAGCCCCAATACTGAAACAAGAGTTTTATAAGTGGTTTCAAGTTACCCTATTGTCTTCTTTTTTATTTATTTTTTCTTTTGGTATTTTTTTAAGATAGGTTCTCCCTGTAGCCCACGCTATCCTGGGACTCACTATATAGACCAGGTTGGCCTTGAACTTGAGTTGATCTTCCTGTCTCAGCCTCCTGAATGCTGGGATACAGGCAAGTGCCACCATGCCTGGCTAGTTATCTCATTCTTTAAGAACAAATCAAAATGGTGCCTTTAATCTTTTGATAGTAATTAGAATCGTATTTTAAGGATACTGTGTAATTAATGATTGTGAACTGTGCATCAAATGTTATATATCTAACATGACCTTATTGGCTGTTTAATATTGATGTATCTCTATATCTTTATGTGTGTTATTTCTGTACCTAAGCTATAAATTTCTTAAGAAGAGGAACTAAGCCAGGTTTTACGGTGCATGCCTGAAATTCTAGCACTTGGGAGGCTGAGGCAGGAGTATTGATGCAAGTTCACAGCCAGCTTGGTCTACATAGCAAGTTCCAGGACAACCTGGGGCTACACAGCAAGACCTTGTCTCAAAACACCAAAAAAAAAAAAAATAAAATAAATAAATAAATAATACTGGGATCTAGATTTTATACTTCTTTTTTCCTTAGCTCCCATTCTCTATATTATGGTTACATAAGTATCAATGGTGTCCAATTAAATGGATGATAGGATATGTTGCATATTGTAATTCTTAAAAAGAAGCTTAGTTTTCTGTTCCATGATTTAATCAATATTAACTTTTTTCCTGACGTAGAAAAATCCAGTTACACTTTTAAAGGAATTGTCAGCGATAAAGTCTCGATATCAATCTTTGTATGCACGTTTTAAACCAGTTGCTGCTGAGCAGAAAGTAACTAAGAGCCGCATTTGTGCTACTTTGAATAACACCATGAGCATGATACAAGAACTACAAAAACAAACAGACCTGGAGGTAATGTTTTCATTTCCAGTAACTTGGATTTTAAAATCTGGCAGTTTGAACTGTTCATAATAATGAATTTTTCTTGATACTCTGAAATATAATTGCTCTTATTTCCTTTTACTTTAAAATAAGCATTTGAATTTGAAATGGGTAATGAAAAGTTGTACTGTCTTGGATTATGTAACCATGGCAGAAGAGAAAACTTGCTAATACTTACTAAATGTACATTGGGAGAAGGAGATAGCAATCCATTCCCAAAACAATCCTGAAACAATTGGCCATTAAAAACCCATGATGGTCACCATGAGTTGGACACGATAGCACCTAACAACAACAACAACATTAAATGTACCAACTCTGCTGGTTCTTATAAGAACTAATACAATTGAGAAATCTGGAAAGCATCTGTGTCAATGACTTTTTTCCATGGTGCCCAGGATCTGACCTAGAGTGTGCTAGCTAAACCACTCTTACCACTGAACTGCACCCCTAGCTCAAGTTTTTCTTTTTCTTTTTTTTAAATTCTCCTTTCCTTCAATGGGGTTGGCAAGCATGAGTGGGCCTGACCTTCTCTATTCCCTCCTTCCATTCCCCATCTCTATCTTTTTTTTGAGAGGGGGGTTATTGAACCTAGGGGCTTGTGCAGGCTAGGCAGGTGCTTTATCACTGGGCTGCACCCTTAGCCCCCTTTATTATTTTATTTTTTTATTTTGAGACAGGGTCTTGCTAAGTTGCATAGGCTGCCTCTGGCCTTAAATTCATGATTCTTCTGTTTTAGCCTTCCCAGTTACTAGCATTATAGGCACGTGTCATAGTGCCTGGCTTCTCCATCCCCATCTCATGTAAGTGTAAGAATGCTTCTGATTGTGAGTTTCTATCACTAATGTGTAAAACTCTTCAGATGTGTTGGAGTAGAAAAATTGATAGGAGCTTCTGGCCTAGGCACTAAGATTTTGAACTTACAACTGAAGGATATGGCAGCATTTTCATTTACTATCAAGGAACAGTTTGGTCCTTAGAAAAAATAGGCTATATGCCTATTTCAAAGAATATCAAAGAGTAGAATTTATCTGGGTGAAGGAAGTCCAGTCAGTTTTTCTCAGTTGCTAATTGGTAATGGCTTCGTAGAATCCTAAATTATGGTGAGTCTTGGCATGGGAGAAAATAATGCTATCTGCTATGTGCATGAGAACAAGGAGGGACCCAACTCTGAACTAAATTATGGCTTATGATGCTTAAATTATGGACTTGAAGCCATAGTAAATCTTAAAGCTTGATGACCTATGTCAATTTGATCAAGAATTCTTTATATTGCAGATGGAGGAAAAAAAAGAGAACAATATCTAGTTAAAGCTATAAATTGATACTTTAGATGTATCTGTTATGTCATGAGGAGATGAATATTGGAGGAGGGAACAGAATTTAAAAAATATATAACATTTTATAAATACAATTCATCACATTTTCTTCATTGTATGTGATCAATGCCTGATCAAAGCCCATAATCTTGATTGTGAGAAACAAATCATGAAAAGAGATTAAGTGTGGTTCCACATATATACATCAATGTCTTGTATAGAAATCCATAAATCCATTGAAGCACAGAAAATTTGGGTGAGTGAACAAAGAGAAAAACGGTATTTTGAGTACTTATTACAAATTGCCCCTGCTGGATGTAATAGACGGCATATTTCTGATTGAGACTACAAACTGACACAGAAAAAATAGTTAATGCTACTAATGGGGGTTTTAGGGTTTTTTGTTTGTATTTTGTTTGCTTTGCTATGGACTAAAACTAGGGCCTTGCACATGCTAGGCAACTGTTATAACACTGAGCCATATACCCAGCCCCTAGTGATGAGATTTTAATCAGCTGAATCCTTATAAAGGTACTCATTCAGTTACAAGTAAAAATATTTGAAATGAGCGATACTTATGCCAGAAGTAGAAAGCCAGAGGAGCTTTCTTTTGTCATATTATGGCAAATAAGGAGAAATGATTGAAAAGTAGGTTATGAATTTTGAAGAGGTTACATTTTAAAATCAGTGATGGCCAAGTAGGTAAATATTGGTATAGTGGGTCTTGTACCTACTATTTTCAAAAATGAGATAACAGTAAAAAGCTCAAAAAATATAGATTTGGCATTCAATCTTGAGAGAGACGTGGAATATTAAAAGGGAGACTTAAAAAAATAAATCAGTAAAGAGGGGAAAATTATATTGTTATAATTTCTATGATCCAAATGTGAAAAAAAAGGGAGTGATATCTATAGAGAGTTGTATAATGAAAAATATTTTTTAGGACTGGGGATGTAGCTCAGTGGTAGAGCACTTGCCTAGCATCCACAAGGCTCTGGGTTCAATCTCGAGCCCTGGAAAAAAGCAAAACAAAACAAAAAACCTTTTAGCTTAGAATTTAAAGGACATGCATTGTGGCTGGGTATGTAGCTTAGTGGTAGGTCACTTACCTAGCATGTGGGAGGCACTAGGTTCAGTCCTCATTATCAACAAAAAAATAAAAACAAGCCTGGTGTAGGGGCACACTTCTATAATCCCAGTGATGCAGGCAGAGGCAGGATGATTGCAAGTTCAAGGCCTACGTAATTTAGCAAGATAGTGTCTCAAGATAAAAAAATTTAAAAGGAGTTGGGAGTGCACCTGTAATCCCAGCAGCTCAGGAGGCGGAGGCTGGAGGATCGCAAATTTGAGACCAGAGACAGTCTGCATAACTTAGCAAGACCCTGTCTCAAAAAGTAAAAAAAATGGGCTGTGGACACAGCTGAGTGGTCCAGCACTTGCAAAGCATGCAGGAGCGAGGCCCTGGGTTCAACCCCTAGTACCACAAAAAAAAAGGGGGGGGTGTTGGGAGTGCAGCTCAATGGTAGAGCACTTACAAACTATGTGTAAGGCCCTGGGTTCAACCCCCAAGCACCTAAAACAAACAAACAAACAAACAAACAAACGGCAGAATTTGTAAAGGAACTTCCAGTATTAAAAAGTTTTTTTCAGGGCTGAGGCAGCTCAGTGTTAATAGAATGCTTGCCCCCAGCATCTACAATGCCCTGGGTTTGATCCCTAGCACCACAAAAGAAAAAAGGAGGAGGGTATTCATAAGGTTATACATTTGTGAATAGCTAAGAGACCCAAAGGCTTCACTGAACTGAGATTTCTGAAATTTTTTAAAATAACCAAAGGGCCTTTAAAATTATTTTTAGAGCATGAAGAACAAGAAAGGGATATCTGTTCAGATATTATCTGGCTATAATTTTTTATCAAAGACATTTTTCATTTGGAAAAGTAAAAATGTATTTGAATTGGTAATAGTCAAAAAGGGCACTTAAACTGATAATCTTAAATAATAAATAAGGAGCTGAGAACAGAAAAGGAAGTGGAAGAAAGGGAATACTGTTGTAGGTGCTGTTGAGTTGGTGTCCGACTCACAGTTACCCTACGTGCAACAGTCAAAACACTATTGTTAGTACTTCTGTTATTCACAGGGTTTTCAATGGTTGATTGTTTTATTTTGGGGGCAGTGGGTTGCCAGGTCCTTCTCCCAAGCCTACAGCACCCAGTGTTCCCAGGTGGTCTCCTATCCAAGTACTAACCAGGCCCAATCCTGCTTAGCTTCTGATATCTGACAGGATCTGCAGCCACAATGGTACCGCTGCAGGGAATACATAGGCAGCTGAAAACAGAAAAGGAAGTGGGAGAAAGGAAATATACTGTATATTAATTTCCCTATCTTTCTTGGCTGATATGAAGACACTGAGGTTTAAATATACTTATTTATAAAAATGACTACCAAAAGAATACGGAGTACACTTGTACCAAAACCAAAAATTGCAAAACAAATTCTCAAAAGACAAATATAATCATAGATAACAAAAAAGGCATTAGAAGGAGAATGTGGAACAAGGCAATTTTCCCCACTAAGAAAGTGCTGGGTATCACAGGAAAAGCAAACAACAAAATAAGACAAAACAACAAACAGACTAAAAACCAGGAGAATGTGTGGTATTCCACTGATGGGTGCTTCAAAATACTTGTGTTAAAGAAAAATTTGAACAGATGATGTGAAAACTCCTGCATAGTGATGACAGGAACAACATAGATTCATTGAGAACTAAAAAGTCTTTCTAGAATAATATCATTCCCTCACCCCCCCTTTTTTTTGAGGTAGAAGAAGGAAATATTATAACTGTCTGGATTGCAGTTAATCATGAGTACTTATCATTTTATCCACATGAACATGTTGGGCAAATGTTGATCAGACAAACCAGGCACATTATGAGAATCTGGAGGTTTTGGAGAATTAGGGTGTCCAATCGTCAGTCACATGTGACTATATAAATTTAAACTTAATTACACAAAATTGAAAATTCAGTTCTCCGTCTCCTGATTGGGCAGTAAGGATATAGAATATTTCCACCACCATGGAAAGTTTTATTGGACAGTGTTTGCCCTAGAGATTCTGATTCTGTAGGTCTGAGGTGTTCTAGATTTGGCAGTCTCTCTAGAGATGACCTATATAATTAGGCAGATTTATAAGTACTTGAGTGATTCAAGTTGTTCCTCCTATAATTTCACCATATAACCTTTTATTTCAGCTAGGCTGTTTGTTAGTGCTCTCTGAAAATCCCTTACAACTTCCTTGTTTCCCTTCTTTTGGTTTTGCTCTATCTCCTATCTTTTTTTTAGTGGATGTTATTGTCTATTATTTCATCGTCAGTTCTCCTTACTACCAGAGTACTGATTTTCTTAAGGTGTGTGTCTTTCCTCACAGCCACATGCCTGAGGTGAATTTGGCCCCATTCTCAGATTCAGGGGTGTATTTGATTAGCAAAGGGATTGGATTGGAACTCCCTTTAAGTGGCATTGGGTTAGGAATGGATTTGTAACTCAGAGACAAAAGGAGAGAAAGTTTGAAAGTAGGTAGCTAGGCAGAGTTTTCTCCCTGTGGAGAAACCCGGGAAAAGAATACTTCTTTTCTTCTTCTGGACATTGTATATAGATGTTATATCTAACACTGTTAGAGGAATTTTGTTGTCAGCCTGAGTGTAAAGCCAGGATTGAGGATATCAGAGTTGTGAAAAGCAAAAAACTGACTCCCTCATGTACTATAATTAAGATGCTGAATAAGTCAGCCTTGAAGTCTTTCCTTCTGTAGTAATTGTGCAATGATAATAAATTTTCTTATAATGTTTCTATTGTTTGTAGCTGAAAGCATTTTAATTATTCTTCAAAATTTAGCCCACACCTCTCTTTCTGAGAAAATTTCCAGATTTTGTTTTGTTTTGTTTTGTAGTACTGAGGGACTGAATCAGAGGCCTTGCACATGCTTTGCAAGCGCTCTGTACTCATAAGCCCTTTGTACATTTTTTACCTTGAGACAGGGTCTCGTTAAGTTACACAGGCTGCTTCTGGCCTCAAAACTGCAATCCTCCTACCACTGCTTTCCAAGTCGCAGGGGTTACAGGCATGTACCACAGCACCCAGCTACAGATTATTTTTGTTTACATTTCCTTTTAAAAATACTTTTAGAATATGGTATTCAAACATGACTTTATATAGTTCTGTTAAGTTATAGTCCTTAAATTGTTTGATTTCTTGGTCTTGTCTATACATCTTAGTTGCAAGATCTTTGGAAGCTCAACTATCATAGTACTTTGTGTACAGATAGCCAAATATCTATTTTTTCCTTTCCCTGAAATTTTGATTACATATATAGTATATGTTTGGAAATAAGGGTATGACAAAGCAGAATTGAACTAATTTAACAGTCTTTGAAGGTTTTTGAAAGAGTTTATCATTTGTTTTCTAGCTGTCACCACTAACTGAAGAAGAGAAAACTGTGACAGAGCAATTAAAATCTCATATGCCAGACTTATGAAGAAATGGAATTTAAAAAGGAAACTAATGAAGAGATCAGTTCCAGAAGAATTCAGCAAGATGTCTTACTAACACTTGATAATTAGAAGTGGGGCACTGATAACACAGGATGAAGGTTTGGCTTGAGTGACAGGATGGTGATGTCTTTCATATGAGGAAAGAATGTAAGGGCAGACAGTATATGAATAAAATTTAGTAAAAAAAAAAAAAATAGAATGGGAATAACAGGGTACACACAAACACTTTCTCTCCCTCTCTTAGTTTTGTAATTTCAGGTCAAGAAGTTCCTTAACACTATTTTGCATGTGTTTTCTTTTTGGGTACTATAGACAATGTAAATGTTCTGGCCTATCATAAAAAACTGTTTATATATATTTTAAGTCAGTCAATATGTGAATGAGCATGCTTCAGAAATTAAAGGCTAGACAAAATATTTGTATTGTGTATTACCTATGTATATAACTTCTTTGAAGATGTTGATTGCAAATCGGATCACATTATTAGTGAGAGCACTAGTATGTGATATGCCGTCTCAGAAAACCCAGCTAATGAAATAAGCTAGATTTCTGATAGCCTCACTTTTATTTATTCCTTATTCCTATTGCCTGCTAATGTTGAGCAGCATGAGCTTGCCTTTAAATGCTGCTTTAGACTGTTCCTGTGGTATTTTAATAATACCTTTGTTTTCTTTCAGCCTATATTTATAATTGTTCATCCTATATGAAAACTAAGAAACTGAAATCATTGGAGTACTTATCTGCTACTTGCAATTGTCAAGTAAGAACAGATAAAAAGATTTGGGGGATGAGAGTACAGGTCAGTGGTAAAGCATGTGCTTAGAATGTGCAAGGCCCAAATTGAATCTCCAGTCCTGAAAATAAAATGTTAATTACATGGTTATTTATAATAGCAATACACATACTCATCTGGCTAGAAGTAGGTGAATAGGAAAGTAAATCATGGTGTATCTATATAGTAAGAATTCAAGTTGCCAATACATTATTACTGTTAATGTTCTGGGAAATACTGAAGCTATGCCAAGTTGGGGAGAGATGAAGAGGGAATTTCAGTTTTATAGTTAAGACTAGGCTTTGGAGTCACAGCTGAAATGTAAGTACTGTAATCTACCCTTTTCTATGGTTTTGTCTTCCTTGTTTTAGCTACCCATAGCCAACTGTGGTCCAAAATATTAAGTGGCAGATTCCAAAAATAAAGTCACTAAGTTTTAAGTTTTATACTCTTCTGTGTGGTGTAATCAGTCTTAGGCAGTCCTGCACCATTTCTTTGTCCAGCATATCTATACTGTATATACTACCTGCCAGATAGTCACTCAGCAGCCATCCATGTTATCAGATTGACGAGTGGTATCACAAGTACTCAAGAGTTTTCCAGAGAGACAAAAATAATAGGATATGTATATAGATATATGAGAGGAGAGTTATTAGGATAACTTGCTCATTCAATTGTGGTACCTGAAATCTTACATTAGGCCCTTTGTAAGCTAGAGAAGCTGGTACAACTCTTTCTGAGGCCAAAACTCTAGTGAAATAGGCATTGGGGAGTTGTAGTGTAAGTCCTGGAGACCAAAGGTTGAAGTGCTTGGTGTTGTGATGTCCAAGACAGCAGAACAGTCTATCCTAGTTCTCCAGGAGAAAGATCAACTAGATTTCTATGTTTGTCTATCTTGGCTCCAGCTGACTGGATAATGCTCACCCACATTAAGGGAATATCTTCCCCATGTAGTCCATTTTGACTCATGTTATTCTCTTCTGAGAACAGCCTCAGTCTAGGTATTCCTTAATCCAGTCAAGTTGCCATCTACAATTAACAAAGCAGTGATGCAAAGCCATAGGGCATATAGAAAAAATCAAGAATATACATTTTGGAATTATGCATACTTCCAGGAATCCACTCGGGGATCTTGGATCATATCCCTTGTGGATAAGGGAAGGGGACTACTATAGTAGGTTTTATCAGTAGTGTGTTTTTTGTTCTTCAATAGTAAGGATTGAATCCCAGGGTCTCACAAATGCTAGGCAAGTAAGTGCTGTGCCAGTGAGCTACATCCTGTGCTCTGGTAGGTTTTACATTTTAGCTGTAACCCTCACCAAATTACTTTTTTGTGTGTGTCAGTGTGGTTGAAGGACAATGAGATGTTAAAATTTTTGTTCACTTTATTTTGCAGTGCAGGAATGGAAACCAAGGCCTCATGCTAGAGTGCTTTAGGCAAGTGCTCTACCACCAGCCCAGATGGTGAAAATTTTAAGCACAGGCTTTGGTACTGCATTTAGTAGGCCTTCAATAAATATATTTACACATATGTATTAAAAACTAGGCATTGAGAAGATTAGGAAAAATGCATCAAATGTTAGTTCTATGGAATATAGAATCATACGTTTGTTTGTCTGTTTGAGAAAGGGTATCACTGTGCAACCCAGGTTGTCCTAGAACTTGCCAGGACCAGGCTGGTCCTGACATCATGTTAATCCTCCTGCCTCAGCTTCCCAAATGCTGGGATTACACCATACTTGGCAGAATTATACTTTTATGATGTTAAAATTTGTCCTAAGCATTTGTCCATGAACAAATTTGTAATAGCTGCCAAAGTTGGGAGAGTAACTGCAATTAAAATTTTCCTGTCTAGTTCTAATATTTCAAGAACAAAAGTCCCCCTTTTAATTTCAGAGAAATATTATACCTTAGTATAAAATATTAATGTTTATTACTCAGGTAATTAATATTAATAAATTAAGGAAATTTGTGTCATAGGATGGCTCTGAGCTGTAATCCTTGGTGGAATTCAAAAAATGGTAGTTATCATGAAGAGGTCATAACAAATTCTTTTTACAATTAAAAGTGTTTTGCTTATAATCAGGGAAAAAACTAGATTATACTGTTTTTCCTGTATGATTTCCTTCACAGTTATCTTCTAAATGTTGATTCTTCCTCTGAACCTCCTTATAATTGTCCGCTATGCATGTCTTACTATAGTCTTTCTTTTGGGTGCTGTGGGGCATGCCTGTAACCCCAGCACTCAGGAGACTGAGGCAGGAGGATCTCAAGTTTGAGGCTGGCCTGGACTACATTTCATTTGTTTCCCATGGGCTGCATAGAGATTATTTATTTTGTTTGTTTCCCAAGCCTCAAGACTCTTTGTAGATGACTTCCAAATATAACTTCTACTAGAGCGAGGTCAATATTTGCAATAAAATCCCCTACCTGAATACTCAAATATGTTCAGAATGCCTAATGATTTTATTTTGTTAATGGCCAATCTTCTTGTTAGCTGTAATTGAAACCTGTACAACTAATTTGCATCTCTTTATCTTCTTAGTAATAAAACCTACAATTCTCTTTGGTCATAGTGTCCAATCTCCACTTTGTCTTCACTCTTACTCCCCTAATTTGGAACTCTTATTTCCCATCTAGATTATAATTTTCTATGTGACTATAGTGTTTTTGTCTTACATTTATAATAGTGTTTAAGATATGTAAAAATACAAGCGTAATACCTGTTCTCCAGAAGTAACCTGCAAACATTTTCTTCAGCCATTTCTACATGTACTCACATTAAATTCTTTTAATAAAGTAGGTCGATAACCATACATTGTCGTGTAGCTATAAAATTTTTTCATTTTAAATATATTTTGTCGTATCACATATGTCAAATATCCACTTTTTTTTTTTTTTCTTCAGTACTGGGGTTTGAACCCAGGGCCTCCTGCACTCTAGGTGTGAATTCTATATGGAGGTGCATCCTCAGTCCCATTTTTATTTTTTATTATGAGACAGTGTCTCCCAAGCAGGTTGCCTCTGGCTCTGAACCTGGAATCCTCCTGCCTCAGCTCCCCGAGTTGCCAGGATTACAGGTGTGTGCCATGGTGTCTGGCTGGCCTTGAACTCTTAGATAAAAGGCTTCCTAACCCCAGAGTTTGACAAATGACCTTAACTTCTTGTTAGATGCTATCGAGTCAATTCTGACTCATAACAACCCTCGTAAGGTTTTCAATGGCTGGTTGTTTCCGATTGTTTTGTTAGTGGTCGTCAGGTACTTCCCTCGTTTTTTGCGGTGCTGGAGATGGAACCCAGGGCCTCAGTGAGAGCAGCACTCTACCAGTTGAGTTTAAACCCCAGCCCCTGACCTTAACATAGTATCCTGCAAACGATTTTCTGCTCAGGTTAGCCAGAATCTGACTTTGTGCTTGCAGCCAAAAGGCCCCTAATTGTATAGGTTTTTCTCATTTTTCACTATTATGAATTGGTGCAATAAATCCTTAAACATTTTTGGGTCCCTGGGCAATTTACAATAACTTATTTTAATATTTGTCATAATTTGTCTTATTTGTCTTCTGTTATACTGTTACCTGAGATCAAGGACCACTTATTACTCTTGTGAATCCCAAGTACTCTGTTCCACACATTTTTTGAGATAAAACTCACATAACAAAATTAATAATTTTAAAGTGTATAATTGAAGGCATTTTAGTACAAATAGTGTTGTGCAACCATCACCTCCATATGAAGCAAAAGCATTTTCAGTCCCTACTTAATCTTAAATTACATCTTGTCTGTGGCTCATGCAGTTTAAAATTTTGATGCCCACCACTTAGAAGTCCAAATGCCAGCTACTCTAGTTTGGGATAACTAGATAGATAGCTGTTTTCAATAAACTGGACAGGAAAAATTAGATTGAAGAATTTGATGTACACACTTTGTGTCATACACCCTCAATTTCTGCAATGTACACATCCCTTCTGGCAGGAAATTGTACAAAGGAGATCCCAATGACAGGAAAGCTGAATACAGCTGATAGCCTTTTCCTCTCTCAATAGTCCCACGCTGACAGCTCAATAGAAGTGGCAAGAAACGACGGTTGGGTGGGGTGTGGGTTTGCAGTCTTCAGTTTATAACCCTCCAGGCTTCCATCTGGCGCTTTCAAACTAGCAGAATCTTAAAAACCTTCCAATATAGGACTTTATATAGAATCACTAATCACGAATCCCAGGCACCAGGGTTTCTAAAGATGTGGGCCACGGAACACCTGCAACAGGGTCATTGAAAGTGGTTGCTGAAAACGCCTATTTCCTGAGCCCCACCCCACAATCTCGGAGTCCGAAATACCTAGGGGTGTGGCTTTGAAGCCTGTGTTTTCTCAAACACGCTAGGTGGCTCCAGCTTTTGGCGCGCTAAAATTCGACACCCGAAGGACACCACCCCTACGCTCAGGGGGCATGGCGTGGCGAAGCGTCACGCCTCAGCTGCCAGCGGCAGCTAGCGTCCCAAGGCACGCACGCCGGCTGCAACGACTCACCAAATCTCGTGTGCTACCCCGTACCGCGGGAAGAAGGGGCCCGCCTCTTTCCTCCCGGCCCCGCCCACAGAATTTTGTGCGCACGCGCACCGCGCTTTTCCCGAGTGCCGTGACTCCAGCTACCCTGGTTACCGTTGGCGTTTGCGAATTCTCTGCAGCGGGTTATTCGCTAGCTACCAGTGCCTGTGGGCTCCAGCGGCGGGTAGACACGCACGCTGCCGCGTCACGTGGTCCAAGGCTCCCTCGGGGACGCTAGCTCCCGGCTGAGGCGGGAGGAAAGAGCTGCGGCCACGGCTTGCCCTCCTTCTGTGTCCCAGGGCCGGCGCGCGGATGAAAATAGCGAAACAGGGGTAGCCGCAGATAACCTGAAGCGATGGGGCTCCCAGATGGGGCAGTTATCAGATCCCCCTGACGCGGGCGTGGGGCTGTTCTCCACGGTTTGACCTGGCGACCTCGAACCGGCGCTTGATAGGGCACCGCACGGACTGCGCGGGTCGCCTAGGGCCCCGCCGAGAGCTGGAGGCAATGGATGAACAGAGTGTAGAGGTGAGGGGCGTTGTGGAGGGCGGTAGTTAGTCTACCCTCGCCACCGGTAAGCCTTTTTTTTTTTTTTTTTTTTTTTTTTTTAATTCTGGGCGCTCTTCTTCCTGGGAATCCCTATTCAGTCGTTGGGTCTGTGAAGAGGGCAGGCCGGTTGCTCGTTCTGCAGCCCTCCCGCTGCCTTGTGCTCCTACTGTGCCGCAGTCAGGTGCTGCGTATTCTGGCGTTTTCAGGAATGTCTTGGCACCTGTACTGGTCCCATCGGGTCTTTGCAAACTACAGCCATTGCAAAGCAAAACTGCAAATTCATCAGATGGACGTGCCCTCCTTCTCGCCACCACTTTCCAGAGCACGACAGAACATCCAAATTTCGCTCCGAACGAATAATCATCATTCCTTCTCAGTGTTTCAGTTTGCAGGCTTCTGTCCCTCCTAGATTGAATGAGGACGTATATACTCGTACTCTTATTTGACCGTAGTTTCCAGAACAAATTATTCTTTTTATATCTGACTCTTCTAAGGTGATTTCATATGGTTGTGATATTTCCTTAAAGGCAAGACCATAAAAAAAGATGGTTTATTGGACGTAATTATGTAATGTTTGTTACATTTGAACCTTTCAAGTACTGAAATACTAAAACCTTGCTTTTTGATAAGGGGTATCTGTGTTATTGAGCACTCCACTTGAAACAGGTTCACCAGTGGTCTTATTGTCCATCCTCTGCCAATTAAGAGTCTGCATCTCCCAGGTTCTGGCCCTCCAGTCATGATTAGACTTGGGTAATTTCCTCCTTAATTCCTCATATGAAAGTATTATAAAAGTTTTGTAAATTTACCTTGGTTTTAGGAGGGTTTAATTCTTCTGGAATGCAGTAAAATAATTTCAGTACTATAAAAGTAAAATGTACAATAATGACACTTAATTTTATGCGTTTTCTTGTTTTCACTTATCAGTTACTCTCTACATGGATTTAACTGAGGCTTGCAAAGATAATACTGTTTCTTTATCTAAATACTTTGCCAAGGCATTGTAGAGCTGAGAACAAAATTTTCAATAGGACAGAATCTCAGGCTCAAATAAGTATCTAGTTTGTTGCAGCATGACAGAAATTCAGATTTCTGGATTCTGAATTAGTTTCTCTCTGGACCAGAATACACTGGCACTAGGATAAGTATCTTTTTTGAACTTTTTTTCCTGTCTCAATTATGAAAGCGATTGATTTCCTTTGGGGAAATTGCCAAAAAAGTCAAGATCATATTATGTGTTCGGTTGTATAGTCTATATTTCTTAATCTTATGCATCATATGCATTTTTCTGAATCATTAAATCAAGTAGTATTTCTAGTGAATGTGTCAATCTATGTGTAACTACCATAATTTACTTAATATTTGGATATTTGGGCTATTACCGTATTCTTGCGATTATTATTAATGCTTCAGTGAAAATATTTGTGCAGAAAGCCTATTTCTGTATTTCTTATCTTTCTCTTAGAATAGAATCATTGACAAGCTTAGGTCCTGGGCTTTGACTCACCAAGTCCTGATAGGGAATATAGTTAAAACAGAGATGTTATCAGCTCAAAATAAATGTAAAGGCTGAATGAATTATTTTTAGATTGCTTTTTACTCTTGATTTAGTAGTCTGATCTGGGAACTTTACATCTTTTATTATTTTCAGAGCATTGCTGAGGTTTTTCGATGTTTCATTTGTATGGAGAAATTGCGGGATGCTCGCCTGTGTCCTCACTGCTCCAAGCTTTGTTGTTTCAGCTGTATTAGGGTAAGCTGTATTCTTTTTCATGCATTTAATTTATATATTCTTTATTGTAAAGATTAACCATTTGCCTGATCTTTTTCTTATGTTACACTTTGTGGTGTTTTTAAATATGTCTCTTAAATGAAGGTTCCCTAGTAGGCCACCAATTTGTATTGCTGAGTACTGTGGAGATGAATAAACAGTAAGTAATTACTGCCATGAAATATCTGAAGATAGGTGCCTCTGAAAACAAAACTCACTGTAATTTTAATGTATTTATGTTATTAAATTTACTACATATTTCACAAATACTTTTAAAGTGTATACCTGTATTGGGAGTTGAGGGATACTAAGATAAATGACAAAGCACCTTCATTGAAAAACCTTGAATCTGATTGAGGGAATAGACTTTGATGTTGACACTGAAAAATTTCTAGTGTCATAAAGAGGTACTAAGAAAGTGCTGGGCTCAGAAGAGGGAGGATTTATACTTATTTTATGGGTAAGATGGAGAAAAAGCAGATAATGAGTTCAAAGGAAAAGAATAAAGTCTCACATAGAGACTAAGGGGTGAATATAATCTAGTGGCTTTAAAACTTGAATATAGATGAACCCCTCAACCAAAATTATAGGGAAAATATAAACAGAAGAACTTATTTTTGTTGTGTGTGCGGGTTGAATAGCACATCCACCAAGCACAGTTGAAAACTACCCTGGTTATATTACTCTGAGATGATTTCCTTTACTTAAGAAAGCAAAGCCATCTAATGTGGTCCTCACCTACTCAAAATCTGTTTCTTTTTCTTTTTTTGTGATACTGGAAGATTGAATTGAACCCAGAGGGTATCGTGCTTGCTTTGCAAGTACTCTACCACTGAACTACATCCCCAGCCTGTTCTTTTATTTTTTTTTTTTTTATTTTTATTTTTTTTTGAGACGGGCTTAACTAGGTCACACAGGTTCCTTTGTTGTCAAATTTGCAATCCTCCTGCGTTAGCCTTCTGAGTTCTGGGACTACTGGTATGCTCCACTGTGCCCAGCTTTTTTCCTTATTCTTGCCTAAAGAAAATAAATATCCCTTTGTCAAAAGTAATACCTTCCAAACTGGACGTGGTGGCACACGCCTGTAATCCCAGCAACTCGGAAGGAGGAGGCAGGAGAGTTACAAGTTGGAGACCAGAGGTAGTCTGTATAATTTAAGGAGACCATGTCTCAGAAAGTAAAAAAATGGACTGGGGGTGCAGCTCAGTGGTATAGCACTTGCAAAGCATGCACGTGCACAGCCCTGTGTTCAACCTCCGGTACCACCAAAACAAAAATTAAAAATTAAAAATTAAAAAATAATACATCCCAATCACACCATTAGCAAATGGTGGAACTGGAGTTGAACCTAGCATGTCTGACTTTAGAATCTGTATTGTTTGCCACTACAGCACATGCAGGAGACATAGGTTACATGTGATGTAGGTCCTCACACCAGTAAAAGGAGAGACTTAATCTTTCTTAGACTTTTTTCCTCAGCAATAGAATTCAGGTAACACAACCTGAATCACAGGGTGGTTAGGCATTAAATAAGGTAAAAAATAATTCAGAAATTATAAAGGGCTATCTACTTGTAAGGTGTTATATTCAGGTTGTGAAACTATAGACCAATACATATAGTATTTACCTGCTATAGAAATTAAGTAATTGGTTTCTATCATTACAGTTAATTGCTAGAGCCTGGTGTGGACTCAATTCTTTTCACAAAGTCCTGTGTGGTTATTACCATGTACCTCATTGATACTTTATTTCTTCTGTTACCCCTTTTTTCTCTTCCCCAACCTTTTGACTACCATCAGAACACATATACCAAAAAATGGGTGTGTATATGTTTGACAGAAAATCAAAGTGGTGGAAAAAGGTATTTTAAATTCATATTATGCATGCCAATTATTTTGCTAATCATATTCATGTTTTGTTCATTGTAATGAAGAATTTGTGGAAATAAAATACTGTCCTATATTTTGATTTGAAATTGATAGTCAAAGGGTTAAATGCATTTATTACTTAATGTAGTACTGTTAACATTCTCTATTCTTTTTTTTTTTTTTTGTGGTAGTGGGGGTTGAACCCAGGGCCTTGTGCTTGCATGCTCTGCAAGTGCTGGACCACTGAGCAGCACCCCCAGCCCATTTTTTTACTTTTTGAGACAGGGTCTTGCTAAGTTGTGTAGACTGCCTCTGATCTTGAACTTACGATCTTCCTGCCTTTGCCTCCCGAGCTGCTGGAATTACAGGCATGCACCACCGTGCCCGGCTCTAACATTCTCTATTCTGATGTTTATGGGAAAATTTATCTACTGTGAGAAATTTGATTTATTTTTGCAGCTCTAGCTATCACCTTCTATGTATGGGTCCTAGCACTGATATTTATTTATTTATTTATTGTTTTTTTGAAGAAAGGTTTTGTTGTATAGCCCAGGCTGGCCTGGAAACTGATAATATAGATTAGGCTGACCTCAAATGCCTCAGCCTTCTGAGTGGTGGGATTACAGGCATGTGCTACCACATCCACCTTTAATTTTTACTTGTTTATTTTATTTACTTATTTATTTATTTTTTTGGTGGTGGTACTGGGGATGGAACCCTGGGCCTTGAGCATTCTAGGCAAGCACTCTACTACTGCGCAGTGTCCCTAGCTAGCATTGACTTTAAGATGTCTTATCTGGTTGTCCATAAATTATTCATGTTATTTTCTCAAACTGACCCTGATTTCTTTTTGTTCTACCAGTCATTGAAACTGGAAACCTCTTGCACCAATGCTTTTTAAGTCCTATAGTTGTTATCTCTTGTGTCATTTGTGTTTGTCCACTACCTTTACTTTTCTGTTACTACCTTCTTCATAGAGAAATATGGAATTACCTCATGCTTAGGTTATTATAATTGCTTTCTAATTGTTAACTCTGCCTTGAGCCTTTTGTTATTTCCAGTCCATATTTCCATTTATATCTTGTTGCCGTATTAATATTTTCTATTAATATCTTTTTTCCCCTCCCTTGAACCTTGGAAATTTATTGTTTGAAGGGTAAAGTTGAAGAACATTACTCTTGTGTTCAGACCATCTGGATCTAATTATAACCTGTCTTTCTGGGGCTGTATTGATTCTTGAACATAGTTTTCATATGTTTGATCATTTAGCAAATATTAATTGCTTGCTTACTTGGCAACAAGCACTGACTTTGCAAGGAGTTGACTTGCGAGTTGAGATGTAGACAAAAAAGTAAATACATACATGTTGGATACCAGTAAGTGTTCTGAAGGAAAATAAAATTAAATATGGTTATAGAGAGAGGACTTAAGGAGGTAATGGGCATTTAAATATTTTCAATATATTTGTCTGGGAAGGTCTGAGGAAATGATATTTTAGCCAAGATTTGAATAATATATGGGAGCAAATGTTGTGACTATCTCGGGGAAGAGAATCGAAGCTAGAGATTAGAAGGGACAAAGACTGAGTCAGAAGTATGCTTGATATGTTGAGAAATAGCAAGAAAGCCACTGTGGTTAGAGCAAAGAAAACAGGGAGAGAGGGATAGGAGATTAATTTGGAGATGTAACAAAGGGTGTTGATAATGATTTTGGATTTTATTTTGAATGTAAAGGTACCCATTGAAAGCTTTTGTGTGATCTGAAATAATTTGTCTATTTTTTTTTTTTTTTTTGTGGTACTGGGGGTTGAACTCAGGGCCTCACGCCTGCATGCTCTGCAAGTGCTGGACCACTGAGCTGCGCCCCCAGCCCATTTTTTTTACTTTTTGAGACAGGGTCTTGCTAAGTTACGCAGACTGCGTCTGGTCTCGAACTTGAGATTCTCCTGCCTCTGCCTCCCAAGCCACTGGGATTACAGGCGTGCACCTCTGTGCCTGGCAATAATTTATGTCTTAACGATAGCAGTGGTTACTTTCCAGAAAGTGAACTACAGACAGGTGGAGGAGGAAGTGAGAACAGTTAGGATGTACTTTATAGTGAAAGATGAGTGGTGGCTTAGATGAGAATGTTAACAGTAGAAATAGAAATAATGGAATTTGGGATATATTTTGAAGGTAGAGTCAACAGAATTTATTTATAGATGTGATGGGAGGAAAATTTTCTGTATCGATGAATGAATGATTTTCCCTTTGGAGATAGAAAAAACTTGGGGAAGAACAGGTTTGGGTAGACTATAGATATAAAAGTTTTATTTTTGAACATAACAAGTTTGAGATATTCATTATATATCTAAGTGGAGTTCTTGGCAGTTGGAAGTATGAAACTAAGAGGACAAGGGGACTAGAGAGATCAACATTTAGCATCTGAAGATGTTTTTTAAAACCAAAGAATTAGCTGGGCATACTGGTGCACACCTGTAATCCCAGCACTCAGGAGGCTCAGGCGGGAGGATCTGTGAGTTAAAGGCTAGCTTGGGCTATATAGCAAGGTATTGTCTCAAACAAAACAAATACAAAAACCAAAACCAAAAAACCCCAAATAAATAAAACCAAGAAGCTACATGAGAACACTTAGATTATCTCCTATGGGAAGAGATTTTAGATCTAAACACCAGGATACTATCAACATTTAGAGGTGAGGAAGAGGTGATTAGCAAAAGAGATCAAGTAGGAGCCACAATTGAGATATTAGAAATCCAGAAGGTGAGGTGTTCCAGAAGTTAGAGAAAAATATGTTTCAAAGAGGGGTTAGCTTTATCATGTGGTTCTGGCCTGAGAACTGACATTGGAATTGAGAATGTATACATCATTGGTGACCAGTGATTAGTTTCAGTGGAATAGTGGCAATGAAAACCTGCTAAGAAAGAGTGGGAAGAGAAAGAGACAGCAAGTATAAAAAATTTTCGTGGAATTTTGTTGTAAATGAGAGGTATAAGCCAGTGATTGAAGGAGGATGTGAAGTGTCAACAATTTTTATTTTCTTTATTTGTATCTTGAACTATTAGGAAATAACGAACAAGGTCCTTGACAACCTGGGATACTTCACCAAATTGCCATAGTGTTCATTTGAATACTTTTCCTTTATTCCTGTGTCATCTTTGTTCATTTGATCGTGGGAATTTTGACAATGATTGTCTAGATACTTGTTGTTAGTTGCTCTTGAGTAGGATCTGACTCTCAGCGACACTATGTACAACAGAACAAAACACTCCCCAACTCTGTGTCAGGCTCATGATCTTATTTATGTTTAAGACCATTGCTGCAGACACTGTCAGTCAATCTAGTTGAGGGTTTTCCTTTTTTTTGTTGGCCTGACACTATGCCAAACATGATGTTCTTCTTCAGGGATCAGTCCCTCCTGACAACATGTCCAAAATACATAAGGTACCGTCTAGTCACCCTTGATTCCAAAGAGCCCTCTTGATTCCATTTCTTCTAGAACAGATCTGTTGGTTCTTTTGACAGTCCATGGCATATTCAGCATTCGTCTCCAGCACCATAATTCAAAAGCATCAATTCTCCTGTCTCCCTTGTTCAATGTCCAGCTTTCACAAGCATGTGATGCAACTGAAAATACCATGGAATGAGTCGGGCACACCTTTGTCTTCAGTGTGACATCTTTAATTTTCAACATATTAGAGGTTTTTTTTTGCAAAAGCTTTTCCCAAGGCAGTGTGTCCTTTGATTTCTTAACTGCTGCTGTTGTGCATGTTGATTGTAGAACCACGTAAAACAATATCATGGATAACCTCAATCTTTTCTCCATTTATCATGAAGTTGTCTACTGGTCCAGTTGTAAGGACTTTTGCTTTGTTGATGTTGAGGCACAATCCATACTGAAGGTTGTGTTCTTTGATCTTCATCACTAAGTGTTCCAAATCCTCTTCACTTTCAGCAAGCAGAGTTGTGTCATCTGCATGACACAGGTTGTTAATGAGTCTTCCTCCAATCATGATTCCACATTCTTCATACAGTCCAGATTCTCAGATTATTTGTTCAGCATAGAGATTGAAGAGGCACAGTGAAAGGTTATTGCCCTGACACACACCTTTCTTGACTTTAAACCAAGCAGTGTTTCCTTGTTCTGTTTGAATAACTGCCTCCTGATCTATGTACAGATTCCTCACGAGTCTACTTAAGTGCTCTGGCATTCCCATTCTTTGCAGTGTTATCCACATAGTCAAATAAAACACAGACAGACATCTTTCTGATAGTCTCTGCTTTCAGCTAATATCCATCTGACATCAGAAATGATGTCCCTGGTTCTACACACTCTTCTGAATCTAACTTGACTTTTTGGCAGTTCCCTGTCTATATACTGCTGCGATCACTTTTGAATGATTTTTAGCCAAGTTTTACTTGCATTTGATATTAGTGATATTGTTCGATAGTTTTCACATTTGGTTGGATCTCCTTTCATGGGAATAAGCACAAAGATGTCTGTCTTCCAGTCATTTGGCCAGGTAGCTGTTTTCCAAATCTCTTGGCATAAACAAGTGAACACCTCCAGTGCTGCATTTGTTTGTTGAAGTATCTCTATTGGTATTCCATCAATTCCTGGAGCCTTGTGTTTTGCCAGTTCCTTCAAGGCATCTTCCAAGTCTTCCTTCAGTACCATTGGTTCCTGATCATATGCAACCTCTTGAAAAGATTGTTCATCCATCAATTCTTTTTTGGTCTAATGACATTGTATATTCCTTCCATCTCCTTTTGATGTTTCCTGCATCGTTTAATGTTTTCCCTGTAAAATCCTTCACTACTGCAACTTGACATGTCTGTCAGTTTGCCACACTGTGGGGGCTTGTGTGTTGTGATGAAGCTGAGAGCTCTGCCACTGTAACCTCGGACATGAGCAAGGTTACCCATGGTGGACAAGTTTTCAGCTGAGCTTCCAGACTAAGACAGACTAGGAAGTAGGACCTGGTGAGCTACTCCAGAAACAACTAGCCATTGAAAACCCTATGGATAGCAAGGAGACACTGTCAGATACAGTGCCAGAAAATGAGGCCCCCAGGTTGGAAGGCACTCAAAAGACTACTGGGGAAGAGTTGCCTTCTCCAAGGAGAGTCTCCTGTGATGACGGAATGGAGTAAAGCCCCAGGGTGCTCAACTTGCTGATGTGGCATGACTCAAAATGAGGAGAAACAACTGTAAACATCCATTAATAATTGGAACATGGAATGTACGTAGTATGAATCTAGGAAAATTAGAAATTGTTAAAAGAGAAATGGAGCGCATAAACGTTGAGATTCTAGGCATCAGTGAGCTAAAATGGACCGGCATAGGCCATTTTGAGTCAGACAATCATATGATCTACTATGCTGGGAATGATAAACTAAAGAGAAATGGGGTTGCATTCATCATCAAAAAAGACATTTCAAGATCTGTCATGAAACACAATGTTGTCAGTGGTAGAATAATATCCATACGCCTACAAGGAAGGCCAGTTAATATGACTATTATTCAAATTTATGCACCCACCACAAATGAAGACCACAAATGAAGAAAGGGAAGACTTCTATCAGCTTCTGCAATCTGAAATAGATCAAACATGCAATCAAGACATACTGATAATCACTGGTGACTGGAATGCAAAGGTTGGAAACAAAGAAGAAGGCTCAGTAGTTGGAAAATATGGTCTCGGTGACAGAAACAAAGCTGGAGATCGCATGATAGAATTTTGTCATACCAATGACCTTTTCATTGAAAATACGTTTTTTCAACATCATAAACAGAGACTATACACATGGACTTCACCAGACGGAACATACAGGAATCAAATTGACTACATATGTGGAAAGAGACGATGGAAAAGCTCTGTACAAAATGTCAAGACAAGACCAGGTGCTGACTGTGGATCAGACCATCAACTTCTCATATGCAAGTTCAAACTGAAGCTGAAGAAAATTAGAACGAGTATATGAGAGCCACAGTATGACCTTGAGTATATCCCACCTGAGTTCAGAGACCACCTCAAAAATAGGTTTAATGCATTGGACACAAATGATAGGAGACCAGAAGAGTTGTGGCATGACATAAAAGATATCATTCAAGAAGGAAGCAAAAAGTTCTTAAAAAGACAAGAAAAAAAGAAAAGACCAAATTACATGTCAAAAGAGACACTGGACCTTGCTCTCCAACGCTGAGCAGCTAAAGCAAAATGAAGACATGATGAAGTTAAGGAACTAAACAGAAGATTTCAGAAGGCAGCTCGAGAAGACAAAACAAATATTATAATGACATGTGCAAGGAGCTGGAGGCAGAAAACCAAAAGGGAAGAACACGCTCTGTGTTTCTCAAGCTTTAGAAGTGAAGAAAAAATTCAAGCCTCGAGTGGCAGTAGTGAAAGATTCTACAGGGAAAATATTAAATGATGCAGGAAACATCAAAAGAAGATGGGAAGAATACAGAGTCATTATACAAGAAAGAATTGGTAGATGACCAACCATTCCAAGAGGTTGCATATAAAGAGGAACCAATGGTGTTGAAGGACGAATGGAAGCTGCCTTGAAAGAACTGGCGAAACACAAGGCTCCAGGAATTGATGGGATACCAATAGAGATGTTTCAACAAACAGATGCAACACTGGATGTCGGGGCCCAACGTGGGAAGGGGAGAGCCGAGGATGAAGGAGACAAAGAGGCCAAGACTGATGGTCTTGAGCTAAACTTTATTCTCTAAACTCTTGTTTATATAGTCACTCAGGGAGATACAAGAGACAGCTCACAAGGTAACTTCAGCCAAAAAGTTAACAATCAACTTAGTTAGCATTGCAGAAACAGATTAATCCTAAAGAGACAATGAGGGAACCAAGGCCTCTTGATTTGCTGATTTCTTACCCCACAGGTAGCAGAGCTTCCTGTTAGGGTCAGTCTGTCGCATAGCCATTTATGCATTT